>OU015498.1:92311732-92596732 GCA_907164885.2 Dolomedes plantarius
CAATCTGGGTGTTACATAATTAAAACCAGATATGTGTTATTAAATTACCCATTGCGAATGTTGTTAATTAAACTGTAGCGACCATGAATCTATTTTTTTAAGTAATTATTGAAAATTTACCCAAGATAAAATCGTTGCGTTAGAAATACTAGTTTTTACCTTCAAATTTATGCTTAAATTGCAAAAAAAAATATTGAAGAATTCATTACTCTTTTGATTCATTAAGAGTTATTTTAAATAGATTAAGATAATTATTTAAAACCAACAATTATTTTAGATATGATAAAATAATTTTAATAAATTTCATTTTAAATGGATCTAAATAATTCGCTAAATCTCAGAACGCGGGTTAACATACATACCATCAGATATGTGATAGTGTGTTTTCCATCGAGTGTTATTTTAAAAGATGTAAATTTGAGCCTCCTATCATTAATCTCAATTCTGGATGTAATAAGTAAAGAATTACTCAAGATAAACACGCTTAATTTGAAATATTGGCCTATGGCCAACACATTTTGGCAAAATAATCGAATACTGATTTTGAATAAGTATTCGAATAAGAAATTTTATTCGAAAAAATATTCGAATAAATTTTTATTATATTAAGGAAATTTTAAAAATCATAAATATAACTTAGGTAAAATTCATTCTAAAGGTATATGTGTGATACTATGAATTTCATGATATTTAATATGAGTTTTATGCCATCGATTTTATCATCAAATGCTATACCGCGACTTACAATCACTAGTCTTTCAACTTATAATATTCAGCGCTAGAAGTAGGTACTGAAAACTGAATGCTGATTAATTCAGAATATTTGTTACTTTATATGAAAGTTGCAGTTTCCTAAAATGTGAAAAAGGTCTAAAATGGGTTAAAACAGTAAAATCCTATCTTTTATAATTTTAAAAGCTTTATGGTGCTTGAAATATAAAAATTTAGATGCTTAAAATACATTTACACATTATTATAGCTTGTTATTTTTATTTTGCAAAAGTTGCGGTTTCATATTTTGTGTAAAATATCACAAAGGGGTTAAAACAGTAAAATCATTCCTTTTATAAATTTAAAAGATTTATGCCACTTGAAATGCCTAAAATATATTTAGAAATTATTATAGCTTGCAATTTTATTTTTTAAAAGTTGAGTTTTCTTATTTTGTGTAAAAAATTCCAAATGTTATAAAAAAAATCCTCTCTTCTATAATATTAAAAACTTAATGTCTTTTGAAATATAAAGATTTGGATGCATAAAATATATTAAAAATACTTTTATAGCTTCTAAATTTCCTTTAAAGCTGCAGTTTCTAATTTTGTGCAAAAGATCGCAAACTGTTTAAAAAAGTAAAATCTTGTCATTTAAAATTTTAAAAGCTTTATGTCATTTGAAATATTAAGATTTATATGCACAAAATATATTAACAAATTTGTTGTTTTCCTTAAAAGTTTCGGTTTCCTATTTTGCGTAAAAGGTCACAATCGGGTTACTTAATAATACATTCTCTTTTAAAATTTTATACACGTTATGTCACTTGAAATATAAAGATTTAGATGCACAAAATATATTAACAAATTATTATAATTTGTTATTTTCCTTAAAAGTTGTGGTTTCCTACATTGTGTAAAAAGGTCACAAACCGGTAAAAATAGTAAAACTCTCTCTTTTATAATTTTAAAAGCTTGAAATGTAAAGATTTAGAGGCATAAAATATATTTACAATTTATTATAGCTTGCTATTTTTATATTTTAAAAGTTGCGGTTTCCTAGTTTGTGTAAAAAGTCACAAATGTATTTAAAAAGTAAAATCCTCTCTTCTATAATTTTAAAAGTTTAATGTCTCTTGAAATATAAAGATTTGGATGCATAAAATATATTAAAAATATTATTATAGCTTGTTAATTTCCTTTAAAGTTGCAGCTTCCTATTTTGGGTAAAAGGTCGCAAACGGGTTAAAACAGTAAAATCCTCTGTATTATAATTTTAAAAGCTTTATGTCACGTAAAATATTAAAATATAGATGCATAAAATATATTAACAAATTTGTTGTTTTCCTTAAAAGTTGCGGTTTCCTGTTTTGTGTACAAGGTCACAATCGGGTTAGATAGTAATAATTTTTTTTTATAATTTTAAAAGCTTTATGTAACTTCAAATACAAAGATTTGGATGCATAAAATATAATTCCAAATTATTAAATCTTGTTATTTTCCATAAAAGTTTCGGTTTTCTACATTATGTAAAAGATCACAAACCGGTAATAATAGTAAAACCCTGACTTTTATAATTTCAAAAGCTTTATGTCACTTGAAATGAAACGATTTAGAGGCATAAAATATATTTACAAATTATTATAGCTTGTTATTTTTATTTTTTTAAAGTTGCGGTTTCCTATTTTGTGTAAAAGGCCACAAAGGGGTTAAAACAGTAAAATCGTTTCTTTAATAAATGTAAAAGATTTATATCACTTAAAATATAAAGGTTTAGATGCATAAAATGCATTAATAAATTATTACAACTTGTGATTTTCCTTAAAAGTTTCGGTTTTCTATTTTGTGTAAAAGGTCACCAAATGGGTTAAAACAATAAAATTCTTTCTTTTCTGATCCTAAAAGCTATATGTCACTTAAAATATAAAGATTTGGATGCACAAAACATATTTACAAATTATTATAGCTTGCCACATTCTTCCTCAGTAAGATCCGACCTATGAATAAAAATCCCCACTCGAGTTCCGACCCTTGGCGGCAAAAGTAGGAAGTTTTAAAACTACGGTAGAGAGAGCGAATGAATGACAGCGCTTCGCCAATCTTTCTCCCTTTCTCCTCCACTTCGCAACCTTTCAGCGAGTTTCGAAACAATGGGACGTGGTATATGGCCTTTTTTCCCCCACCTCTTTTTTTATTCAATGTTTACAGGCAGAATGATCACGAAGGAAGGTGTCAAGTGTGAATGGATGTTTGAAGGCGCTCTAATGGATGTTTAATAGCTCTAGAAAAGATGATCAAGAAGTGAAGTGGATGATGCTTACACATCAGCGAGCACTTCCTGATCAGTTATCCTTCCTAGAGTACTTTTTTCTTCTTTCAGTAAAGCATAAAATATGAAGGAGAAAGTAATCAGATTCATATAATGCCTGTAAAAGAAATATGAAAAGCATGCATATGGGCTTCATTCAAGCTGAACGAAGGAAAGGTTTCACTTACCATAATGGCATATTATCTCTCTCTTTCTCTCTCTCTCTCTCTCTCTCTCTCTCTCTATATATATATATATATATATATATATATATATATATCTATATATATATATATATATATATATAATATATATATATATATATATATATATATATATATATATCTTATATATATATTTCTTCTGTCCGTGTGTATGTAACTGAACTCCTCCTAAACGACTGGACTGATTTTTATGAAATTTTGTGTGTGCAATTTAGTTGATTCGAGAATGGTTTAGATTCACAATTTGATCCGATACAATATGTTTTTATATTTTTAATTAATTAATAAAAAACCAACAATTTATAAGGGGGTGCGTCCGGTAAATGGAAGCTTTTACAGTTTGTGAAATCACCCCTCTAGATAATGGCGTCCACGTTAGGTTTAGTTAGCAAACAGCGAGCGAAAAAATAAAAATAAATAAAATCAAAAAGTTTCAAGTCATGTATTAAACCAGAATAATAAATGAAAATAATAATCTTTCAAGTCAGATTTCATACTCTAAAATGGATCAGATCCAACGGCATATTGATACTCTCGACACGCGATGGAAAATTCGAATCAACCACGTTAAGTGACACGAGATCTTTTTTAATCGCTACTGCAATCCTCCTCGCCTATATCTTTGTGTCTATTGAAGAGCTAAAGACTAAGCTTCTATCCTGCTAACTTATTTCTGACTAAAAACTCCTCTAACATGTATAATCACCAGCCCACAACAACTTTCCAATAGCGAATATGTTTCACTTTACCCACTAGAACACCGTGTTATCGTGGCGCATTCGGAAGGTCGCCAATTTGGAAAATAACATGCTCTCGACCCGGGTTCGAATCCAGAGTTGTGTAAATTTTGCTAGACCTGTTATTTCGGCTTTTTTTTAAGGCTTTTTTATTTCACCTTTAATTTTATTATTTTTTAAATTACTTAATTATTATTTTATTTTATTTTATTTTATTATTTTTTATTTTAATTTTTTAAAATTATTATTTTTTTTAAAATTATTCTTATTATTTATTTTTATTTTTTTCAGCTTTTTTATGATGAAATACCGAATATAGCTGAAATCTGAGGAAGTTTATTATACATTTATACATTTTTAATTGGGTTTTCATATTATTAATATGTATAACATTTCGTATGCTTTTTTTTCTGTGTTATTTATACTGTGTTAATTTTTAAATTGATTTTGGTTAACAAACATTCTTGAAATCCCGGGCATCGCCGGGTACTACAGCTAGAATTACAACGTTTGAACAGGACAACGTCTGTCGGGTCCGCTAGTATATATATATAATATATATATATATATATATATATATATATATATATATATATATATATATATATATACAGTCGAACCCCGTTATAACGAACTTCAAGGGACCAAAGGTTTTGTTTCCTTTATCCGGTGGTTCGCTATATCCGAACCATTAAGAAAAATGCTTGAATTCACAGAATGTATAACTCATTAGTTGCAATATGTATTCAATAATGATGTATTAAAAAATGGTAAAATCAACTATATATATATATAATATTAATATATAAAGTGAAATTTCTCTAGACAGCCACTCCTATTCGGCGGCCACCCTTCAAAACGGCCACTTTTTTTTGATACCATGCCTGGTCTCTATTGTGAAGTTTCACTATACACACACACACACACACACACACACATATATATATATATGTATGTATGTATGTATGTATGTATGGTGTGTGTATACACACATTAAATTCGATAGAAGTTCTTTTTAAACTACTGTTAGGAATGAAAGATTATAGTTAATTTTAAATACTTACAATATAAGAAGCAGATTCTCATTCCCGTTTTTATTTGAGAAGAAAAATATGAAAAGTTGAACTAGAAAATATAAGAATAAAGGTAAACAAAAAGGGGAAAACCAGAAATTAACTGTTTCATTAAAACATCTCTTTGTGAATAAAGCCAACATTACCATAAAATAAATGATTGTTTCTCAAAAATGTGAACTTCAAGACAGACACAAACTTGAACCGGGCAATCGTTCAATAAAATTCAGTCAGGAATCGACTGCAAATGACAGAAAAACATGTTACCTTAACTGCGTATCTTAACAAGAAATTCCTATTGTTCCGTGAGATCCAGCGTGAAATCTCACTTAGAAATCGATGTTGATGTATTGAAAATTAATAATTGATTACAGATTAACTAACATTTGATTATTGATAAATTAATAGTTGGTATAAATTTTATTAAAAATTTATTCTTATGCAATTAGAATTATGTTAATAGGACTCTGCATGTTATGATATATTTATAGAGAGAGGGAGACTGTTCAAAAAATATTTAGATAAAGAACGTTGCAAACGCTTAACATGCACCTTATGTTATCTTACAAAAGCTCAATTTCGAGATCAATCATGGATATTTTAAAAATCGATTCGTAATCGATTTTAAAATTCGGAATCGATCTTAATCGATTCGTGAATCGAGTTCAGCAGCCCAACTTTTCAATCTGCAGCTTTTTCATTTTTTTAAAGCATCGATGGTAGCATATACTCAACCTCACAATAAAAATACCTACTCAAATGACAGCAATTTATTTATACCATAAAGTCCATGAAAATACCAGGAATTGAGTAAAAATAGAACGTGATTGTGCTTTCTCCCACATAGTGAGTGAAATTCATTGTGCGTATCTAGAACATTCACATTAGAAATATGTAAAACTCAAAGCATCATCTATTCGGTGTGGGATTTTACAATGATATTGTGAGTACGTTATTTTTAAATGCGCTTATAAGAAAAAAACTTCAATATGCGGATCAAAACTCAATAAAAATTTTTCGTACTTTTTGTTACCTAAGCGTACCAAAATGGGTATTTTTGGATTAATGCAACGGATTATTCATAAACGGAACAAGCTTCGTGCTTGCGTGAATATTGAGTGAAGTTGCTGCACCCACTGCGTGCAGATGGAGAGGTACACGAACAGGACAAGACAGTATACATAAAGCTAGTACCTTTTTCTGTTTTGATTTTCAAGGGCAGAGTTATTATCCCTCAGTACTTAATTTCTTCATCTGTTATGATTTCGTAGTGCTTTAGAAATGTCAAGACCACAAAACATATGGCGTGCAGGACCGATGTAATGTTCTCAGTTTAATATCCCTGGCTCCAAACCAAAAAATTACCCCTTTTCAACCCAATAGATATCTCCACAAAAAGCTGCAAAAACCAAAAAATTGTCCTGTTAAAGTACAGTAATAAAGGTAGCCTTATAATTTTCTACAGACAATTTTTGCATACAAATGGTGGTTGACATTTTTTTTTTCATTTCCTATCGAAAATAGAGGTATTTGTTAAGGGGATGTTTCATAACATAATAGACAGGTTTATTAGATTATTTTTTCTTTACTTGCCAGTAAGCACCGGTCGAACTCGCGTAGTGTTTATCCAAATTTAAATGCTTATTTAATACATTTTCAGCATTTTTCTAATATCCCTGAACTTAGAATTTTTTTACGGCTATCGTACTATCCCATAGATTTTGTGTATGCTGTTTCCTACAATTACAAGTAATTTGCTACACGCATTCTACTGCGTACTACGTTTAGTAAAATTTTTTCAGAGTCATTATTGTATGTGAATATCTTATTTATAATTTAAAGTATATTTGTAAGGCTTACATAAGATTCGATTCACAATAATCGAACTTTTAGGTGAATAAAGTTAAAGAAGCCACTTAAGATATGCTAATTGCGGCATACGTGGTTGATATAAATACCGAGCAGCTAAATTTAAGGGACGAAGGGTCGACGAAGTGTTGACGGAGTGAAAGGAAGCGAAAAGAGTGAAAGGAGTTTGCGAGCAGCCGCTCGATGCGTTTTAGCTAGGTTGATGCTAACCTACGCGAGTTATTCAGCGTTCTGTGGCCTAAAGTTTACAAGGCAGCACTGCTGGTTGACTTTCAAAGTATCTTTGAGTATTGCAAAGTGCATTTTTCGTGAATGAGTAGTTATACAAATAATATGTGAATATATTGAATTGTATTTCCCTTGCATGAATGCTATATATATCTCGTACTAGTAGTACGCATCATTTAGGCTGAAAAAAAAGTTACATGTGCAAATGTCTGAATAAACGTTGTTATGTAAAAACTGTGTTTGAATGAAATTATTTAGAGTGCCACTTCAAGATATACATACCCAAAGGTAGGGAAGAAGTAGCTTATTCTCTATATATTTAATACAAAAAGTTAAATAATAACTTCAAAAAAGTTAGACATAAATAATATTTTTATGCGATACTGATGCCTGACGCGAAGCAGTTTTTTAATACTAGATGAAATAATAGAACAGTATACCCTCAGTTTTTTTCAACTGATTTTACTCGCTTTCTCTTGATGATTTCAATAATTATTAAAGCGGGAAAACTTTATTGGCACAAATAAATCCTAAAAAATTTAAGCTTTTTATTTGAATTCTAAAATTCAAACATGGAAGGAATACTAATTTTATTAATAAATAAAATTAATGAGAAAGTCTTTATAGAATAATCACAAAATATCTGGTCTCTAAATTGGTCTGATATCACTACGTTACATGCAGGGATTTATTTAAACGAAGTTACCAAAAGGCTTGGGTAGTGAGATATTACAATACTGTCAAATTGTGAAATCTAACATGAGACCTTCGTATGAGAGTATGAAGAATATTTATTTTAACGTAGGATTACGTTTCTCCATAACGGTCCTCCGGAAAGCAAAATTTCAAATGTCCTGCGTCGCGAGTTATAATTTTGGCAGCGCGCCAAACCCAGTCTGGATAGCTTGGGAAAGCAGTAAACAGTTAAACAGAAAAGTCCAAAATGCGTCAAAATTTTGAGATATATATATATATATATATATGTATATGTATATATAGATACTTATATACATAACACATACATACATATATACATACAAAAGAGCTAGGCGACGATAGGTAATCCTACGTTAATAACCCGCGGTAGTTGCGTTAGAAGAGACTACCTCAAATATTTTTTTTTTCAATGGAGCAGGCATCTAACCACTTCATCTGTAGATATTCAGCAGTACTCAGCACCAGTTTTGTTGACTACCTCATTCAAGTAATACCCTGTAACTGAAACAACGTTAACCCTTATAGTATAGAGTAAGAATATCCATGTCTTAGACAGGATCCAAATTTGGACCCACGAGATAGTAACTTAACATGAATAACCATCATACGATGTGTACAAAAAATATAGAAGCAATTTTATAGATTTCAGAGAAATCGGAAAACAAAATTAAATGGCAAACATAAAAGCGAGATAGAAAGGTTAGCCTATTTCGGATCAAGGCTGTTCAAAAATTACTGTTTCAGAATTATGCAAGCCTTTTCCACTGAAATCTTTCTCTATCCAGCTTAGATTCTTGGATTAATTGCCTAGAAATTCTTAGGTAGTGACTCTAAAGGAGACGAAGTTTAGCATTTTCCTTATCTTTTCTCCCCATTTGTCCCAAACTTAATTAACAACAGCTGATAAATAACTTTTGGTGCCCCCCTCACACGGTATGGCAATCCATCAATATCTTGACTGACTGCATCCAGTATCCCGCTTTTGCAAGTTCTGAGTCCCCCAGCGACATCAGCATTTGCCATTAAAGAATGGCAGACTAGTGTAACTGTCAACACAATTACATTCATTTACACACTTCCCCACCCTGTCCTTCTCCACATTTTTTTCCACCATCGTGGCAACATTGGGAATCTCTAAGAGGGGTGATCCAGCCTTCACGTCCACCCTGAAGTATTCGGTTCCTGCGCTGGATAATCAAATTCCCCCGTTAATGCAGGATTCACCACTCTGGCATCCCCTCTTCGAAAGGTAAATGGTCCTTCCAAGGGGGATGGACGTCCGTAAAATATCGTCTGCCGACACACGCGTAAAGTTTGCGGTATATCAAACGGCGTGTTGCCATGGAGACGCAGGCTTTGTTCTCTAGGGGGTGGCGGCCCCTTTCTGATGATGCAGCATGCCCTGAGGGGGGGGTGTTGGCCGGTGAAATCGAGGATGATTGCGCTGACTTCTGCACGTCGACACGTGTGTGATGCAGTCATTCCTTTCATGTTCACGTGTGTTTATTCAGTATCCCGTGGATCTTTTATTTGTTTCAGAATACTCCACGAATGCGAAATCTGAGAATGGTAAATACTGATAATTATTAAACCCAACAGAAGGAGTCATCCAGAAATGAAAATTTTGTCATGGCTCCGGGAGCTATGAAATTATTGCAATACTAAATAACCTACAATATTTTTCTACGTACCTGGATGACAAAATAATGAAGATTAGAAGAAAAAACAAGATTTGATAATTGCACTTAATTAAAAATTAAAGCAGATTTTTGATCAAATGAAAAAAGAACCTTTTTGATAACAAATGAAATAATATTAATTTGTTTCAGAATATTGCGTTAAAGCGAAATTCGTGAGTGGTAAAATTTCATAACTATTATATTTCGAGTAAAACTCATTCAAATGAAAAAAATTTCATGGTCCCAAGAAAAATTAAATTTTAGTATCAATATGTGTAATGCAGAATACACTATAATTTTTTTCCCATTATCTTTATAGACAACTTAAAGAACTACAATCGCATTACGAGAAAATAATTATGAGAAAAATAGCACGGAATGAAACCCGAACTCAACATAGGCGAAAAGAATTAGTTAGATAAAAAAAATTACATTTGATTTTAATAGAAAATTTTAATTACAGACCAATCTCAAATAAATAAAACGAAATCATTTCCCTATGAATGTTATATTAGCTTCTGACTTAACATAGGTCAGCAGGAACAAATAATATTATGATCGTGATTGTTTCGGATATTAATAAATTCATTCGGCTAAATGTTAATTTTTCTCCCCTATAAAGGATATATTAGCTTTAAAAACTATCCTATTCCCGGTTTTACCCATAAAATCTTCACCTTAATAAACTATCGCTGAGAACATTCGTAAAATACGGAAAAAGCGCATCCGAGCATCTGGTGAAAAAGCAGTTAAAGTTTGTTTCCTATTTCTTGAAGTCTACTGCCAGTGAAAACGCATTTACAGGATTGTATTAATCGAACATGCCTCGTGTTATACGAGATCGCGTTTCCGTTTTGCGAGTATACATATGCAAAAGAAAATTAAGCTAAATTGTAAGATTTTTTTCAGAAATTCGGTGACGTTTTTACTTACATAAAAATCTTAACACTACAACTGCCTATTTTTAACACTAGAAATGCCCAAGCTGGTCAAAATATTCGGTTATAACATTGGTAGAAATAGATAATAGATTGGTAGAAATAGATTGTGGGAAGTTCTGCTGCTAATAAACAAAATATACGAATATGTAAAATTAAAATGGAGAAGAAATATTGAAAGATAATGAGTGCACAGAAACTAGATCCTATAAGCATTAAAAAGAACTTCATATATAGTGAATAAACTGCATAAATGGTTTATATAGTTTTCTTAATCTCCACACCACTTTAAAGCTATTTCGTTTCACTAGATGTTAAGATTATTTCTTCTTTGAAAAAATTATCTATCTTTCTAGAGATTTCAATTTTCAGCATGCAGTTCATAGGTACTTTTAAAACAGTTTTCACTACTTCGTTTCCATGTTTCCTGTTTCTCAGATCTTGCTTTCAAACTACTACAACTATTGAACTTTCAGTGAGTAAATTAATATATGGGGCAATACACACACACACACATATATATACTATATATAGAGAGAGGTAGATAGATAGATAGATAGATAGATAGAGAATTTAGAGCTATTCAGCACCTGTTGGAAGAAGTATTTTATAAGGCATATTTTTGCAAATTGTTCTGATTCGATGTAATATTCTACATTAGTTCGTGTTTTGAATTCCATATAAATACATCGACTGTTAAATTCACAACCGTTATCACGAAAGAAATTTTAATTGAACATTAAGCAGAGAGACATTTTTCACCTATTAACTGTTTTTTTTTATCAGCGGGTATTATTTTTAATAAAAATATCTCTTTCTTTCCATCAGGAGGTAAACAACACATACAGAAGTTGCTAAACAGTATTCTGAAAAACATGTGATAATTTTCTACGCATTTCTTAGTTCTTACCAATTAAATCGAAGCAAAGAGGCAACATGCAATAATCCTAAAGGAATCTGAAGGGAAAAAAATATTTATAGAACAGTAATTTAAGCAGAGCAAATTTAAAATAATTTCTATTAAAATAATGGAAAAACTGATAATTAAATTTTTTTTAAAAATCCTTTATTATTAATAAATTATCACTGCTTCCTCCCTGGTCAACTTTCCCTTTTTATATTTACCCCAGGAACTGAGTCCTTACATCTATTTCCTATCACTGCTAGTTTCCAAACAGAAGTAAAATAACTGCGTAAAACCATTAATCTCCCCGGGGTAGGTTACACTGTCTAAATATTTATTTTTTCCACTGCGTGAGACACACATTGTACCGAAATAGAGTACCGGCACAAAGAGAGTGAAAAGCTTTGGGCAATATTATAGATCATTCATAACAATACCGGACAAACCCAGGAAAATACATTTTGCAGGAGGAAAAAATATATTGCTTATCATGTTTGGGGTGTACCTTTCCGCTCCATTGTTCGAACGCCAGAACCTATGGGACCAGAAAAAAAAAATCACGAAATATAGCGCATAATATTATCAAATCTTTACGGATCACAGCCTACTACCCGCGAGGCCCAGGCACGCATTTTTGGCCTATTATTCATACCACGGCCGGCCTAACCCCCTATCAAAGGAAACCCTTCGCAGAAGATCAATAATAAAGCATAAAGGCAGGGGGTTATAACAGTGGGGTTGAGAGGATAAATATGCAGGGGGAAGGGAATGGGCTTTGGGAACCCTTAACACTGGGGATGAAATCTGATTCTGCCCTGTGGGTCGATGGGATCTCTAAAACTCTAATTGGACGGCGTTATATCTAAAAGAACTATTCGTGCTTTTTTTGAATTTCGAGTTTTAAATGATTTATTTATTAAGTGCATGCGGGACAGAGCCTGAGATGGAATGATATCGGATTGTTATTAGAGCTAATACCAAAAAAACTGAATTTTGTGGTTATGGATTATGAAAATACTAGCTGAAAACCCGCACTTCGCTACGGAGTACATTCAAATTAAATACAACGGTCAATGTATGCAATTACTGCCAAAAAAATATAAATAAATAAATAAATAAATAAATAAATAAATAAATAAATATATATATATATATATATATATATATATATATATATATATATATATATATATATATATATATATATATATATATATATATATATAATAAATACGACGATCAATGTATACAATTGATGTAAAAAAACCAAAAAAATATATTTATAAAAAAATCGTAAGGGATATTTTTATAGACAAAATAATGTAGAAGAAAATACTCAAATTAAATGTAATATGACATACTAAAGAATATAGTACAGTTAATATTGTACAGTTTGAGGAACATAATATCTTTTATAGCATTTTAATATTTTTTTGGATAATGTCCAATCGTCTGCCACATTAGCCGGAAATTTTTTTTTGTCTAATTAGTTGTTATGCACGTGACGATAAATTTATTTAAAGTACCAGAAAAAGAAATCACATGATCAGCATTTAATAAATTAAATTGTAAAAATTAATCTTTAAAAATTCACCAAAAATCAGAAAATGGAGGTAAAGATTCGAAAAAGATCTCATTTTAAAGAAATTTTTATGATACTTCTCGTGATATAAATTTTATAACCCTCGAATTATTATTTTAAATGCAAACTTAAAAAAAGTTACTAAAACAGCTTAAAAATTTAATATAAAAAAAAATCTAAGAGGAATTTTTCAAAAATCTTTCTTAGTGCACCCCTACATTATAAGAGGAGTCGCCATGCAAAATTTCAGCCCTTTAGGTCCAGCGGTTTGGTCTGTGCGTTCTATGTCAGTGAGTCAGTCAGTTACGGAACTGTTTTATATATATAGATTCAGCGAGTGAGAAAATTAACAGCAGATGTTTTAACTGAATATGGTGTTATGTCAGTAGAAAGATAAGTTTCAGTTCCATCAGAAATGGGCCCCGAGAACTTTTTACCATAGTAACAAAATACAGAGTGTTTTTAAAAAAAAGTATAATCCAACTTTGAAAGTAACTAGCGATAGACGGACAATTTTTAACTCTATGTTAATGTTGCGTAACATACTGGACGTAAGTTACTGGAGCTAAATTCGATATATATCACTAAAATATAACACGAAATCAAATTTTGTATGTCTTCGGAGTAAGTCTCTGTTCTCCTGAAAAGTTGAAAATTCCCCTTTGAAACACATTTAATATAATTTCTCTTTTAGATTTAATAATTATGACTGTTCCCTATTTTAATTTCTAAATTTCCAGGACAGGTGGGCTTTAAATATATATATATATATCGAGAGAGAGAGAACTAGGAAAGATCTATCTAATGGAAAACAATCCGGATGTTCAAGGGTCTCTTTAGATCTTCATCTCAATGCCATATATATAGGATAAACGTAAGAAAAACCGAACTGATGATGCTAAAAGTTATTGTCATGGTTTAAGTTCAACGTCCAAGAAGTTGAAACTTTCAATGATCAGAAGCAGGGAAAACTTTATCACTGATAGGCATCTATTCATAAGAGAGAAATTCACATTATTACAAAATTTGCATTTTGTTTTTAATTATTTTACGGGGTCTTTATAATCCATTACAAAATCCAACATTAAGGTTGTTGAAAATCCCCTCGAAATTAAGGGTACTGGACAAATGGCTAAAGATTTGCTCTATATTGACCCATATATCTGAGACTTCCATCAACTCTCCAATATCGACCATGTTATTTACGGATGGTGGGTATTTCCCCCTCACTCATAAATTTAACGTCATAAAAAAGGGGGAAAGAAAAGAAAATAATCATTTAAATTTCCTTCTAGCGTGCGCCCGGGAATCACTCCCCTCTACAAATCTAATATATCTGACCTCTCTCTCTCTCCCTTCTCAAAATCAGAAAACCAAGGTCTCCTAAATTTTTCACATCTACCAAATCGGATTGAGGATTGAGCGAATGACTACCCAGCGAACAATGATAAGCTTTCTAGAAGGGGGGATGAGAGGCTTATGACTAGGGGTCGACTGATCCCATGACGGTGGGGAGGTATATCTATAGAATGGATGGTGCCTGGTATACCGCTTCCCCCTGGGGTAAGCCACCCCTACGTCTGTTTGGTACACCCAAACATACCCCACTTTCTATAGGTCTTGGCCAGAGCCTTTTATAAAAGTGGGAAGCTCGGAGGCTGAGGATATGCAAAAAGTTACCACACTCTGAACTGTCTGCTTGAGATGTTAGATTATTTTTTAAAGGTCATAAAAGAGGCAAAAGAAAGCCTACCCTCTGCAATTGAAGTCGCCAAATATTTTTGACATTTTATGTCTGAGGTTGATGCATGGATTTGCCCGCCTTGTCCAAGGTTGATCCAAAGACGGGGTCTTTTGCATTCAGAAACTTGACACCTCTGAGGTGCAGTTTTCTACATTTAGATGTAATAACTGGAAAAGCCATGAAGGATAATAGCAAAAAACGTGAACATTACATTTAGTTAGACCTAAACGTTTAGTTATTTTGTGTTTGTGATGGGAAAAAAAGAAAAATCACAAAGTGACAAATTCATAAATTCTAGCTGAGTTCTTTTGAATAGAGTTTGCATGGAAGAACAACTATGGGATGCAGAGGTTTGTATACCTTACTGATATGAGCGAAATAAAAAAAAGCTACAGTTCAATTAAAAGCTCAAAGGTATTAAAAAAACTTGATAGTCTTGGTTTTTCTATAGTTCAAGTAAACAAAATTCAGTAATGCGCTGCACTGATGAATTCAGATTTTAAAGTGGGAAATAGAAAAGTGTGGTCCCTTTACTTACATCAAGTCCAGAAAATTCAGTTATGTTTCAAAGAGTCATTACATGCTACTCATGGACTTATTAAAGAGCTAAAGTAAGACAGCAACAAAATATTATTCAAACTGTTTTTTGTCATTATAAAACGGTCAATAAAAATACTTTTTTCTTTTAAAAACAACTGAATGGTGCGAAGAGTAGGTTATCTGATTATTGCGATTTCCCTTTGGAACAGATATTTGACTCGAGAACATTCTTCAAGACTTTTATCAGGTGAGAGAATTTATAGATGACGACAAAATGCATGATAGACTGACTAAAAACTCTCCTTAATGCATTTGAATTAAGTAAACAAAATACATGCAGTCATTTATGGATAAGTTAATTTTGTTTGTAGTTCCTAATGGGGATAGTAAGAACTTGTAGTAATTTTATTTGAAGTAAAATGTACAGCCAGAAAGAAAATTCATATGCATTGTCTAAAAATAAAAAAAAATCAGCAGAACAATACTGAAACGGATGCTAATTTTTCTTAAAAGAAAACATTAAGTACTCCGTACATAAAAAAACAGCTTATAGACTGCACTAAGTCAGTTTTTGGTCCGATGTTATCGTCGCACTAACTCCAGCACTGAAGGAGCTTCTGTTTACTTATCAAATGAATCCAATTATTTTCCAGTAAATCAATAGATACTTTATATTTCAGCTCTAAATACTGAAATTATATCTCTAGAAAGCATGTTTTAATCTTTCTTAGCCCTTTTTTTTTTGACAGTTATGAAAATTTCTGTATTTTTAATGATCAACGTGAAACTCGAGCAACCCTGTGATGGCAAGTAAAGCCCAATTATAGAATTCCAAGTCAGATTATAAGTTAGACATTCTCCTGTTTATCTTAAATTATAACACTTTAATTTGATGTTAATTACTAAATATGTTTGCCAGTTTAATATTATCTTGTCCATGATTTACTTTGATCTTTCTTTTCGATTTTCGCCAAGATATTTATATTGTACTAGTTACTTAACATACCAATTCCGATCTTACTACGTACCATTAATATCAATTACGTATGAATGGTGTCCAAAAATGGCAATGAAAGTATGGTATCGTGTGGAAAATGCTGAATTATCGACGAACTAAAGAAGAAATCTTCAACATACACTCGTATCAAAAATAATTTAACCTTTAGCTTACGGGACCCACTTTTCTGATTAACTTTTTAGAACAGGAAATTTCATATCCTCTTTGTAAGAACACCCATTAAGGGGGTTATATATATACATATATATATATATATATATATATATATTTATGTATATACATATATATACATATACATATATATATATATATATATGTAAATATATATTTATATATATATATATGTAAATACATATTTATGTATATATATATGTAAATATATATTTATGTATATATATATGTAAATATATATATATATATATATATATATATATATATATATATATATATATATATATATATATGTATATATATATATGTAAATATATATATATATATATATATATATATATATAGATATATATATATATATATATATATATATATATATATATATATAGTCATTATTGGGCCTGTATTCTTGGGCTATCCCACCCCGTAAGGAAAAGGTTAATTGGCCATCTTTATCTTAACATCCTAAAAAAGACTCTACTAACCCTATGATGTACTGCTCCTCCATAATTATAGATTTCAAAGATAGATTACATTTTGGACATTATACTGTTCATCTTAAACTGTAATATTTATATTTAATATTATTTGACGAATTAACTCAGTTAGTGCCAAAGTTTTAAAATTTACTTGTTCCTACCCTTTGCCGATCTATCTAGATTCACTCTTCGTAAAAATTTTAAATTGTTTTAGTTATTTTATGTACCAATTCAGATGTTTCTATATAACATCCATATCAATTTCATATCAAGAATGTAATAAATTACTATACTGAATATGACATATTCATAAAAATAAGAGAAATATAGGTAAACTGACGTACATTAAACATGACGTACATTGACGTACAGCTAAAACTGATCAAAATGGTTTTCTGTGTTTCTAATTCAGCGTTTTCCGCTATAAGTGAAGAAACAGGCTTCCACACACGAAAAAAAAAATTATAATTCGGCATTGGTTACTTAGAGAGATGCTTCTCCATAACAGTGAGCGCAGTTTCAAATCTTTGAAAGGAAATATCTTACCAAAACAGAAATGTGATGAGAACTACCATTTCGATATCATGTCTGCTCTAACATAATCAAATCCCAATCGCATATCAACATCTCTTCCGTAAACAATTTCCCAAATCTAATATAGAGAGAGCATCGGTATCTCTACCCGATTCGCTAAACAGATACGAGAATTCATAAAAAAAAAGAAAGAAAGGCGAAACCAATTTCATCACAGCTATGAAGGAATAAACCTGTCAAAACAGTCAAAACTTAAACCTTTAAGCCCTCCGAGGAAAAAAAAAATCGCCAAGTCCGAGGCCAATTGAATTACGGCGAAATTTTTACCTTGCAAATTTAATCTGAATGTTTTCTGCGAGAGAGGCGATATGATGAAACCGAGTAATGACTGTACACAGGGCCAGGCCATCCCTGAAACGTGGGGGGGCCTTCAAATCATTATTCGAGGGCAGAGGGGTGGATAAAGCACACACACGTGTGTGGAAGTTCATGAGTCAGCGCAAGGGAGCTCTGGAAAAACCGTTCTTCCGTACATTCATAAGCGCTTTAAGGGTTGGGGGCTCTCCCGTTAGTGCAGTAATGTAGGACTTCTCCTAACTAGGAATTTGCAGTGAGAATGGATCAGAGGGTGAGACTAAAGCCGCTTCGGAAATGTGATTTGAGAAGATATATAGCACCGTTGAAGCCATATGCCGATATTATGATACGCGGTGTGCTCATGGACGTTAAATTCACTTGTAAAGATAGGTGTGCGACAGCTTTACGATCTCAGTAAAGTCAGTATGAGCAGCCTGTAAATTATCTATAAATCAAACAAATTTAAAAAAAAAACTTATGCTTAGTTTGTAGTTATTTTTAGAATTTTTCGGAGCATGCATTTAAAAGCAGTAGATTCCAAAACATTTCAGTATTTATCGCTGTTGTATACATGATTAAACAGATCTTGTAAATTAATGATATACAGCTGTTTTTAGGTGTTGGCTTTTTAAAATGAAGATAGCTGTGCGAGAAACACATGTTAGTTATCTCTATGTCAGAAATTGAAGTTGAAAGATAAAGAAATGTCTTAGTTTGGTATAAGTAATGCACATATGTGGAATAATAGATTAAAATTACTGAAGATATCTTCGTTACACACAGTGATATGAAAATGTTATGAAATTATTATGGCTTTCATTTCTGAATGAAAAACTCCTGAATACTAATTCTTTTCTAAAACCTCGAAAATCTGTTATAATTGAATAGAACCTAGTTTCTTATCTATTCCGAACCCTCTTGCTCTTTATGGCTCATACAGATTATATATATATATATATATATATATATATATATATATATACAGTTGGTTCTCTGTTTAACGACTTTCAAGGGACCGTGAAAAATCGTCCTTAAGTAGAGATCGTCCTTAAACAGAATTTGTGAAAAAATAACATTTCCCTTCACACTTTACAGGCTTAGGACTGTCAATATATTTCTTAATATAATGGCGTATTTTAAAATGTTATTTTTATTATCATCATTATTTTATTCACAAAAAGTTATTTTAAATTACATTGAAAAAAAAAGAGTACAAACAATACAACAAATTACGTTTTAAGAAATTCAAAAAGTGGTGATTGCTTCATTCGCCTTGTTTTCGTTATTCTCTTTTCCAGATTTTCTAAAATGTTAAATGAGTCACCTTCCATTTTCGATGTAATATAGCGTCGGAGAACATCTAGAGCAGAAATTGCATCTGTGTAAGACGGTGGCAGTGTCTCGTTTTCCGTGTCTTCAACTTCACCTTCTTCTTCTGACACTGTGTTTTCGTTTACAATATCTTCATAAATTTGTTCTACATTTCTGAAATCTGTTGTTAAAACATATTTATCACAATTGTAGAAATCTTGAATTGAAGCATCCTCATCTTCAACAAGACTTCTCCATTCTTCAGGGTAATGTCATCTTCGTTGATTTCTACATCCGTACTTTGCAGTTCCACTACAAGTTCTTTGAGAATACCAGCAACGCGAAAGCAGTTTTTTATTGTGGATGAAGAAACTTCTTTCCATGCTGATGTTATCATGTGCATTGCTTCCAAGATTGTAAATTTTCTAATTTTTATACTGTCAGCCGAATTGTTTATTAATTTCCTAATTAAAGACTTGCGAATGATACCCAGGTCTAATGGCTGCAACTTGCTAGTGCAATTAGCTGGTAAGAAATGGATAGTCAAATTTGTAAGTCCAGGGATATTTGGAGTATGTGCAGTGCATCGGTCGATTAAAAGTAAAACTTTTCTCTTTTCTCGATGCATTTTTGCATCAAATTTTCTAATCCAGTCAATAAAAATTTGTGATGTCATCCACGCTTTATTGTTATTGCGGTACTCACAAGGTTTCCTGGTGATATTCTTAAAACACCTTGGTTACTTTGATTTGCCTATAACTAGTGGTGGAAATTTCTCAGATCCATCCGAATTAGTGCACAGTAAAACAGTCAATCGTTCCTTACTGTGTTTTCCACCAAAACACCTTTCGCCCATATACGTTAAGGTTTTATTAGGCACCATATTGTAGAATAGGCCCGTCTCATCTGCATTGAATATGTTCTTCTCATCATAACCATCTAATATCCCCTTCAGCACTATTTTCCATTCATCCACTATTTTTTCATCTACAGAGCCACTTTCGCCAGATATGCTTTTAAATACAAGCCCGTATATTTCTTTGAACTTTGTTAGCCAACCAGCCGGAGCCTGAAAATTTTGCATTCCAAACTTTTAAATAGTAATAATTTAAATAGTAACTTTTTAATAGTAATTTTAAATAGTGCCAGAATAATAGCATTTTCTTTAAATATCACTCCGGAAATTGGAATGTTAGATTCTCTTGCTTGATGAAACCATTGCAGGACTGCCTTCTCAAACTCTTCTGATCGGCCACATTGAATTTTCTCCCGTTTGGATTTGGATCCCAAACCAAATTTTTGTGCTGCTTCAAGAATTGTCTCTTTGTTTGCTAAAATGCCTTTGAGAGTAGACTCGGGTAGCTGAAATTGTCTTGCGAATTGGACTTTTGTTATTCCAACATTTTCTTCCCAGTTTTCAATAATTTTCACTTTTTCGTGTAGCGTAAGATGCTTTCGCTTTCATGCCATTTTGCGCTGCTCACCTCGTATTCGTACTGGAATGAGCTCCTACACACAACCACGAATTCTCTAAACATGAACACGTGCTTCCCAGAAGGAGTGAGAGAGGGGTGCTTTTGGACAGTTCGTAAATCACATGACAACATGGTAGGTACAATAGAGTGATTCCACACCCGCACTAAGAAATTCGATCCACCAAGGAAGAATGTTCGATCTTCCGAGAAACAGTAATCCCCCCCCCCTTCCCCGGTTTTTCCACTGCAACAAGTCTATGATTGCAACAAACATAAAGGAAATTCTGGGTCTGTTATTGAAACCAAACTCCTCCACAGAAAGTAACCCTTCTGTAGATAAAATGTTGAAGAAAAAGTTTATCATGTAAGAAAAAATCGTCGCTAAATAGAAACAAAATCGTCTTAAAATAGAATTTTTTTACGTCGGAGGGACCGGGACCGGGAAATATCGTCTTTAAATAGAGATCGTCGTTAAGTAGAGCGTCGTTAAACAGAGAACCAACTGTATATATATATATATATATATATGTCACCGTGCTTACACCACGTAACTTTTATCCAAACAATTTATGTAAAAGGCAGTCATCATTCAGGTCTGTGGCAGATAAAGGATATTTAAATAGCAGTTAAAGAACCTTATTAACACTAATTAACTAAATTCAATCAGCTACCACTATTTCCCTCATAATGTCAGCTCACGACACGCGACGTCATCCAACGGCGGGCAACTCTAATCTATGCTTTGTTCCTTTTCGCGCTCTGCAATTACGCGGGTGAAGCATCTTGTGACATGCGTGAGTCAGTCATCACGCGCTTTTGAACATTCGATGATTGCGTCGGTCCGAGCACGTGTTAGGCAATCAATCATTGATGACCTCATAGTCTTGTGAATTCTCTGCTGCATTAAAAAACAACGCTACTTCTTCAATTGGAAAAAGACTAAAATATCTAATAGTAAATTACCGTTTAACGCTAATTTGCCTAATTTTAATCCCAATTAAATTTAGTTAATTATAGTTTACGTTGCTAGCATTACACGCACACACACACACGCATATATATATATATATATATATATATATATATATATATATATATATATATATGTAGAGTGAGCCACCTTCCCCCTCCCCATTATTCATAATCTATTCGCCCGTGACATCATGCTGATGGGAAGATTTCGCTCCATTTAAGACTGAGCTTTAATTCGTGACGAGCAGAAGAAGAAGCAGAGGCAGAAGAAGAAGAAGCAGCGAGAAGAGGCAGAGGCAGTGGAACGAAGGCAGATCGTATGCAGAGCGAGCCGAACAGCCAGAGCCAGCAGATTGCATGCAGAGCGGATGCAGAACGAGTGCTGATAAGTCGGACTTAAGTGTAATGTTAGGTGCAAGGCTAAACGACGGCTTTTATTGTTTTAAAGAAGACGTAATGCGATATTGACCTATTTTGTAAATATAAATGTGTAAATGTGTCGTCCAAGAACTTTTAAATAAATGTTGTTGTTTTGTATTATCCCGCTCAGCCAGATGATTCCTGACCAACAATTATATCAGAAGCGGGATGGATTTGTAGTCCTACAATTGTTTTCAAGTTTTTACCGACGTTCGAAGAAGTTGAATGAAGATTAATAGCACTTGGATCGTGACGCTGTGTATTCGGGTTCTAGAGTGTGAACTTTTAAATTGATGAGGACTTAATGTACTGTGCATGGGTAGTTGTATCCAAATGTGAAGAAGCTGAATTTTGTTTTACGACGAAACAAGAAGTGTTTAAAGACGTTCGTAGAAGTTGAATGAGATTAATTTTGCAATTCAGCGTTGTGTTCCATTGGATTATTGTGCTCCCCAATTTGCTGATTTTAAACGTGAGTAACTCTGTTTTATTAACTAATTTTTACTTGTGATTTCAAGATGGCTACGTTAGGCGAAGTGCCGCGTATGAAGAGCAATTTAACTTTATTTTCTGCCAATGCCATAAAATTATTGCATAGACTTGTTTTTGAGAATGATCCGTTTGATAAAAAGAATAGGTAAAGACTTAGAAAATTTCCAGGATTTAATTACAGGGTTAATTCAAAAGAGTATAAAGATAAAATTAAATATTAACTGATAATTTTACTGTGAATAACCTCATTACCGTTTGTAATTTACGAAATTTAAAAAATGAAGGCAAACCAAACGAACTTGTTGAGCGTATTGTTACAAATTTAAATGATTTAGGACTGCTAAGCTCTAGTTCTCTTGACGAAACTGACGAAGAAGTCTCTGGTGAAACAGAAATTACTGGTGATTTAAAACTTTCAAACGTTGCGTTAGTTCCAAACTTAAAAGAAGTAATGGTTAGTTTCCGTGATGTAGAAGGTACAATTAAACATTTTGGTGCTGATGATAATTACTCCGTAGAAAATTGGATTTCTGATTTTGAGGAAACCGCTACATTATTATCGTGGAATGATATTCAGAAACTCATTTTTGCTAAAAAATCTTTAAGTGGTATTGCAAAATTATTTTTACAGAGTGAACGTAATGTTAACTCATGGGATAAATTAAAAGTATTGTTAACAGAAGAGTTTGGAAATAAATATAATATTGCGGATATCCATATGATGTTAAATAACAGAAAGATGAAATTTAATGAATCTTTTCAAGAATATTTTTATGTGATGAAAGAAATCGCGATTAAAGGTAACGTCGAAGATGCAGCTTTAATTCATTATATAATAAATGGTATTCAGGATTCACCAACAAATAAGTACGTGCTCTATAAATCTAGAAATTTAGCTGAATTTAAAGAAAATTTAGCCTTGTATCAGAAGGTGTGTGAGGATAGACAACGAATTAAAGGCTACTCAGAATTTAATGAAAGAACGAGGACGACTGTTAGTTTTATGCAAAATAGAAGTAATTTTGAAAAAACGAGAACAAAATTTGATAAACACCATGTCATTTCCCCTGTTAGGTCTAATTTTGAAGGAGCTAAGCCAAAATATGGTAATGTTAAAAAAGTGAAATTTAATTCTAATCATTCTGAATTTCGCAAGCGTAAAATTTGTTTTAACTGTGGATCTGGATATCATATATCAAAGTTTTATGAACACAGATTTAAGGCGCTACAGTGTTTTAGGTGTTTTCTGTTTGGGCATCGGGCGTCAGAATGCACATCAGAAATTAAACCCAGAAACGAAAACACATCAGAGGCTAAACCTGAAGTAAACTTTTTATGTGTTAGCGTCGTTCCGAAAATGAACAAAACTGTTGAAATCAATAATACAAAAGTAGATAGCCTGATTGATACTGGAAGTCAAGTTACATTACTTCGAAAGTCGATTTATGAAGAATTAAAAGTTAAGAAATTATATAGGGTAAATTCAACTTTAACTGGTCTTGGGAAATGTTTAGGTAAACCATTGGGATATTTTTCTGTTGAAATTGTTATCGATGATTTTAAGTGTACAGGTGATATATGTGTAGTAAAAGATTATTGTTTACCTTATGATGTAATAATTGGTTTAAATGTGCTCATGCAGGGTTAAATTTTAATTAACGAAAATGGAGTTATAGTTCAAAATAGACCTCAAAATTATGTACCTGTAAATATCATATCTGTTCTACCGATCTTAAATGACGATGTTTTCGAAATTGATATTGAACCGAAAGTTCCTGTGGTTTTCAGGGATACTGTGCGCAAATTAGTTCTCAATTATGTGCCAAGTAAAACTAAACCAACGAATATTGACCTGAAAATTTTAGCTAAAAATCAAGAGCCTATATTCCACCACCCACATAGACTCCCTTTTTCGGAAAAGAAGGTAGTTGAAGCACAAGTAGCCGAGTGGTTGGCGCAGGGAATAGTAAAATCAAGCTCCTCGGAATATGCTAGTCCAATAGTTATTGTAAAGAAGAAGACTGGATCGCCGCGTATTTGTATAGACTACCGGAAATTAAATAAAGTTGTTTTAAGGACAGATTCCCTCTACCGTTGATCGAGGACGTCCTAGACCGCTTGCAGGAAGCCCGTGTGTTCAGTACTATCGATCTGAAAAACGGATTTTTTCACGTTGACGTGCATCGGGATAGTAAAATGTACACATCATTTGTGACCCACGAGGGTCAGTATCAATTCTTAAAGGTACCCTTTGACTTTTGTATCTCACCAGCAGTATTTCAAAGATTTATTAACACTATTTTCCGACCCTTAGTTAATGACGGCATTGTTTTACCCTACATGGATGACGTGATCATTCTATCTGCCAACGAAGAAGAAGGAACCGATCTGTTGAAACAGGTTTTGGATTTGGCTAAAGAATACCGTTTAGAGATAAATTTCAAGAAGTCTCAGTTTTTAAAACGACGGATCGAGTTCCTGGGCCATGTGATAGAGGGAGGTACAATTTCCCCCTTTCCTGCGAAAACTAAAGCTGTCATAAATTTCCCAGAGCCTACAAACTTAAAACAAATTCAGAGCTTCCTCGGGCTCACGGGATACTTTAGAAAATATATAAACAAATATTCCATAATAGCTAGACCGCTAAGTGACCTTTTGAGGAAAAATGGTAAATTTAGATTTAATGAAGACGAACGAAACGCTTTCAATCAACTTAAGGCTTTATTATCGGAGAAGCCTGTCTTAAAATTGAAATTAGAACAAGACAATGACACCGAAATTAAAGCAATAAAGGAAATACTTAAAACTTCTAATTACGAGGACTACATTCAGCGAAACGGAATTCTGTACAAATTTATTGACGGAAAGGAAGTTATTGTAGTACCTGAAAGTATGCAGACAGAAATAATCAGAGATGCACATGAGAAAGGCCACAAGGGAGTGAACTACACAAAGAAATACCTAGAGAAATACTATTTCATTCCAAGAGTGAAGCAGAAAGTGGAGAAAATTATAGCTAATTGTGTCCATTGCATTATCGTTAACCGTAAAAAAGGAAAGAAAGAGGGGTTCCTACACCTGTTGCGTAAAGACGACCTTTTACTATATACATATCATATAGATCACCTAGGACCTTTAGAAAGCACGCCAAAAAACAGATATTTAAAATTCAGGAAGAAAACAAAAAGTCTACCACCTGTGCTGAATTCATCAAACCATGGCTACCTGGAGACAATGTAAAGTTTTAATTTGGTTTGACCTTAAAGACAGAAGAGAGAAAGAAAAAAAATGTACCAGCTGCGTTTTGGGATCATCAAAAACTGTGTATGATTATAGTGGCATTCATTTGTGTTCTTTGTTTGCTTTGCCTTTTTTTTTTCTTTTTTTTTCTTTTTTTTTAGATGTTTTCCCGTCGTCAGGAGGACCTGCCGAGAAGCAGGAATGGCCGAGTGTAGAGTGAGCAACCTTCCCCCTGCTCATTATTCATAATCTATTCGCCCGTGACGTCATGCTGATGGGAAGCTTTCGCTCCATTTAAGACTGATCTTTAATTCGTGATGAGCAGAAGAAGAAACAGAGGCAGAAGAAGAAGAAGTAGCGAGAAGAGGCAGAGGCAGCGGAACGAAGGCAGATCGTATGCAGAGCGAGCCGAACAGCCACAGCCAGCAGATTGCATGCAGAGCGAATGCAGAACGAGTGCTGATAAGACGGACTTAAGTGTAATGTTAGGTGCAAGTCTAAACGACGGCTTTTATTGTTTTAAAGGAGACAAGTTTCGAGACGTAATGCTATATTGACCTATTTTGTAAATATAAATGTGTGAATGTGTCGTCCAAGAACTTTTAAATAAATGTTGTTGTTTTGTATTATCCCGCTCAGCCAGCTGATTCCTGACCTACACGCACACACACACACACACACACACACACACACACACATCAACACACACACACACATATATATATATATATATATATATATATATATATATATACAGATATATATATATATATATATATATACAGTCGAACCTCCATATATCGAACTTCCCCATATCAAAATTTTATTTATCAAATTCTTAGCAAATCTCCATGTTCATTACATAGAAAAACTGTTTCTATATATCGAAAAAATCTCTATATATCGAAATTTTTTTTCACGACATATTGGGAGATCTTATTCAATTTTAGAATAAAATCTCCCAATTTTTGACGTTTGAAACAATACGTCGTGGACTTCAATTCGCGGAAAATGTCCCTGATGAAGTTTTTAGTGGACTGAATAAATGCGAGCATTTCTTTGATGAACTTTCCTCAAAACTGGCTATTCAGCAAGATATTCGTAGTTTTTTTTAAAAGAATGTAGTCACTGTAACCACTATCTGGATTATTGTTTTCTTTAAAAGGTATAAAGTACTCAATAAATCTTTCATACAAAAGTTAGCTTTAATTTTAATGTTTTAGGATAATTATGATAAAACTAAGATCAATTCTATATATCGAAATTTCTATATATCGAATTTTTTTCCGGCATTTTGCTACTTCGATATATGGAGGTTCGACTGCATATACACTGCTCAAAAAAATTAGGGGAGCAAGCAAAGAAGTTAAGAAAACCGTGCGAGACAGCCACGTATTGGCATAAAGTGGATAGTACACGCGTATCAATGCGCTATACAGAAAAAAATACGTAAAAAAAATTTGTAATTAAGCTTTAATTCTTTGGAAATATGGAAAAAAACATGAAAATATGATTTAGGGTAACAATTTGGTTACATGTAAACGATAAAAAAAAGTATTGTTTAGAAATGATGCAAGATTTTTAATATGGCATGTGGTCTCCTCGAGCAGCTAAGACTGCTGCACACCTGTTTTCCATGGATGCGATGATGTTATCGATAAGAATTTAGGGAATACTGTTCCACTCCTCAAAAAGTGCAATCTCCAAGTCTCGGAGAGTAAAAGGAGGCCTTGGTCTCGTAGCAATGCGTTGTCCGAGCATGTCCCAAACATGCTCGATTGAATTCAGATCAGGAGAGCACGCTGGCCATTCATACGCTGTATTGTTTCAGCTTCAAGCATGTTCTCCACAAGACGAGCTGTATGCGGTCTGGCATTATCATGCTGGAAAACAAAAGAATCTCTAATGGCTGCAGCGTAAGGTATGACATGAGGTCTCAGTATCTCGTCTGCATACCATCGGGCCGTCAAAGTACCATTCCGAATGATATGCAGGTCCGTACGTCCACCTATGCTGATTCCACCCCATACCATAAAACCAGCTCGTCTGTATTGTGACCTTTCACGAACGAATGTGGGGTTATTTCGAGTGCCCCTTTCCCTCCATACCAAAACACGTCGGTTGTCACACTCCAGACTGAATCGGGACTCGTCTGTAAACAGCACTTGGCTCCAATCATGTTGCTCCCAATCTCGATGTGCAGCAGCCCATCTTTTTCGGGCTGCACGGTGGCGTGAGGTCAACGGAATGCAGACCATTGGCCTACGTGCATAGAGACCTCCCTGATGAAGCCTATTACGTACTGTTTGGCTGGACACCCTTCGTCCTGTTTCCAAGAGCAACTGTCTTTGAAGCTGAGTAGCATTGTCTGTTCTGTTTCGACGAGCTGTTAACAGTATATACCGGTCATCAGTTGCTGTAGTGGCGCGTAGCCGACCTTGCCCTGGTCGACGTCTAACATTCCCTATTTCTTGGAATCGATTCCACAGCCTTGCAACGATACTTCTGGCGAATCCAACAGCGTCCGCGACACTACTTGTGTTTGCCCGGATTCAAGTTTGCCTATAATACGCCATGCCATGGATTTCGGTAAATCACGTTGTTGAGACATTTTCAAGTCACCTTTTCTCAAAAAGAATAACTGAGCAATCGAATTTCACAGTTAAGGCAGTGAAACAGACGTTTCTGCAACATCCCGACTTCCGGCTTTATGTTCTTTTTCTGGTTTTTGACGTCATGAACTTTGATTTGTATATGAAGTTTTCTTCTTCTGTTTCCTGCTAGACTTTAAATTATGGATGATTTATTTTATGTTACTTATCGGTGTAAGTATTTGCGTAATTTCGTTAAAACCATGTGCTCCCCTAATTGTTTTGAGTAGTGTATATATATATACTAGGCGGAGTTCACCCCTCCTCTCCTAGCCGCCTATGGCACCCCACAACCCTCTGACAGATCACTCTGCTTTCTATCTATTCATTTTTTGTACTTATGGAACAAATAGTGACAAATAAGTGAGAAAATGAACAGAAGGTGGCTAGACGAGGGGGGCATTCACATGACCGCCTACGGCGATCCATCTCTTTTTGGTAAATCACTTTCCATTTTATCTATTCATTTTTTGATCATATGAAAGAAATAGTGGAAGATTAGGGAGAAAATTAAGCTCCATATAAAAACGTAACGGAAAAGCATTAAAGGAAAACATTACACAAAAGTGTTGCAGATATGCGCTGATTATTTTGCACGTGTGTGTACTTTTCTTAGTATGTAAAGATTTCTCTTTTTTTTTAGTAATTGAAAAAGAGAATTAATAAACGACAAACACATCCAATATGCAACTTAAAATGCTGACAGTAAAGAATATTAACAAAATCTTCTTATGACCACTTGCCAGAGGGGAGGGTCAAACCTTCCTCCCCAAATCTGGAGGTCGGTATTCCGCAAAATGAACGACTGGAATATTTCAAATGGATGGTTAGCTGGTTGAGAGCTCTAAGGTAATATTTTTTTTTCTATAGCAGTGTCAATTAAACCAGGACCTTCTACTGTTTATAGTTGATTCTGGACGGATACAAACAACCATGCCAACAGTGGGACTCGAACCCACAAACTCTGATACCCGATGATAGCGACCGGCTTGAAGCTATTTCAGATGGAAGCGAGGAGGTGTTATTTCTCACGACTTTCCCGCCCACATATTTCCCTTTTCATTGTTAGCATGCGTTTAGCATGAATGAATTTTATCAACGAGAAAATATGTACCTAAATTACTCAAATAATTTTTCCTAACTTTACCGTATTTTTAATTTTTGCAACAGTAAAAATTACAAAAGTTATTCCTCTAAATCTTCAGAAGTACTATTCTTTCGGATAGAGTACTTCTTTCAGTGATTTGCTTCTCTTGGGGGATGATAAATATTTTAACCATTGTTCTGCTCGTAATGGTGATGAATGGTATGGGATTTCGTTGAGAAATCTGAAAAAAAAAACATTACTTCCATAAGATCACATTCATTCACACAATCATGTTTTTATTCATTGCATAGCTTAAGGGATATTATTTTTGAGAAACATTGAGCATTTGTTTTCTTTACTCATGTTATAGTGATTGATAACAAATACGAGATAATGAAACTTCGGATTACTTCTTTGCTCATTAATAGTGTTAGGTTCAATGGCCAATAATTCGTTTCTATGTATCCTACCGGGCATTAGTTCTTGTTGCTTCATGGCCACAGTAATACCAATCTCTATATATATCTAAATTCAGTATAATTTTCAATGCAATCTGTATATACGTATATAAAACAGTTCCGTAAGTGACTGACTGACAGATAACGCACAGACCAAACCGCTGGACCTAAAGAGCTGAAATTTTACATGGCTATTCTTCTTATAGTGTAGGGGTGCACTAAGAAAGATTTTTGAAAAATTCTTCTTAGATTTTTTTAAATTAAATTTTTAAGCAGTTTTTGTAACATTTTTTGAAGTTTGCATTTAAAATTATAATTTGAGAGTTATACAATTTATATCACGAGAAAGATTATAAAAATTCCTTTAAAATGAAATTTTTTTCGAATATTTACCTCCATTTTCTAACTTTTTAGGAATTTTTAAAGATTAATTTTTAGAATTTAATTTATTAAATGCTGATCACGTGGGTTCTTTTCTTTTGTGATACTTTAAATTAATTCTGCGTCACGTGCGTAACAACAAAATAAATTGACAAAAAATATTAAAACACAATAAAAGATAAAATTTGACCACTAGGCTAATTGAGATGGAAGTTTGTTAAGAATTTAATTCAAATTAATTAAGAATTTAATTCTCTAAAAAGCAATTTCATTATTTTTTCATTGTAATTATCCTAAAATGTACTCCGTAGCGAAGGACGGGTATTCAGCTAGTAAGTTAATATGTTGTTGTTTGTTGTTTCTTATTCCCCATGGCTGGAAATTCCAGACCAGGTCCATATAAACTACGGGCTGAAGTGTGCGGCTCCGGTTTTTGATAGCACCACAAGGGTCGGAGTCCGTCTTAGCTAGTTGCCACCTCAATTTTCACCGAGCACCCCCAGGAGAGACATCTTGGGGGATTGTACTGACCTTCATAGAGGGACTTTCCAGTCTGCGAATTTAATGTGCCCATATCCGGCCTAGATACGGAGGTATTTAACGCCGGGATTCGATCCGAGCACCCCCAGCACCGAAAGCCAGCACGCTACCGCAAGGCCAGATCGAGCCCAGATATTAATATATTCTCTTTTATTACACATCAATTTTGTATATGTGCTCTAAATGTATAAATTATTTCATAAATTCACATGCATGCATGTGTACATATAAAATTTCAGACTAAAATCAAAATGATAAAACTATGTGTGTTGATAACATTTCTATGTCAGCACTGACGAAATGATGACTTAGGATTGTGTCTGAAAAAAAGTAGGTAGCCCAAGGTATCCTAGTGATAGCGCGTTGGACTTAGAACCGGGGTTGTTTGGTACGGATCCCGGCGAGGCCATTAAATACCTTTCTGTCTGACTTGAATACTCATGCGTTAAATATCGGAAAATCCTTTTATGGGGTGAGAGAGGGTGGGATAAAGTACGATTCCCTCCACCCACAGATGTCATCCCCGGGGTTACTGAGCCAAAATTGAGGTAGCACGAGGGGTTGGTGTTGGTTCACCTATACGATACCCCCATAGAAAGCAATCTTAATCTTAATCTAATATCTTAATGGACAAGTGCCACACATTGGCAAACAACAGATAAACACACATTGGTATTGCATAATGAACAATCCTTTACAAATGTGTGTATTTGTGGGGGGGAGGGGGGAAATTGAGCTAACAGAACGATAGCTCGCCAGTTCCCTTAGGGCAAAACTGAAATCACTGTTAAGCTAAACACAAATAGGCTAAAATACTTCAAGTTACATAAACTAGTAAAATGGACTTTTGTAGTTAAAAGGACTCTATTAAGATTAAAAACTATATTTTTAGATGATTGTTTTATTTAGAATTAACGTCATTATAACTGACTGTTACGGAGTCAGTAAGGATGTATATCTTACTTACAGATCGCTTTAAGAGTTATTTAATTCCTCTTTTATTTTATACTTAATATTTTAAGATTTAAGAAAAATTATATTGTCGTGACGTCATGAATAGATGTAGGATTAATACTCTTTATCTAATTACACTTTATCTTGATCATCTCACTGTTAAATTTTCATGTATTGAAGCATAAATAATCAGTAAATCTAAAGTTGCTAGCCATATTACTGACATAAAACTGAGAGGGTAATAATTTTTCATAAACAAACTCTCTCTCTCTCTCTCTCTATATATATATATATATATATATATATATATATATATATATATATATATATATATATATATTTATGCTCCCGATGATCAATGGCCAGTTTGCAAATTACCCAAGAAAAATTGCCTTCTTCTCTGATTTTGAAGTGTTTTTTTTTTAAATTTGATTGAACTAAAGGGATTCTCACAGTGGTAATAATATTAGTTAGTGCTGGTATGATCAACTGCCGTTACTTCATGATCTAGCTCCGCAAAACTTCTAGTTTTGGACACTTTCTCTTGGACAATTCGTTAACTGGTCATTCATTGTCGGGCACATCGAGATTTGGCCGAACCAAAATCGGAAGTCGTTGTAAATTCTCGATTATTTCAAGGTTTGGCCAAGTGACTTGGCCAATTCTAGAAGTGGCCAGACTGATATATACTATATATATATATATATATATATATATATATATATATATATATATATATATATATATATATATATATATATATATATATATATATATATATATATATATATATAATATATATATATATATATATATATATATATAATATATATATATATATATATATATAAATATACACACACACACACACACACATATATATATATATATATATATATATGTGTGTGTGTGTGTGTGTGTGTGTGTGTATGTTTGTTTGTGCGTACCTTTTTGTTTATTTAAATTAACCAAATATATTAATAAACTAGTTGATACCCGTCAAAACATGACGGCTAGATAGTAAATAAATGTACTAATACGCAGATTATATTCATCATTGCCAGATGTTGAAAATCATAATAATGCGCAGAAACAAATTAATGTGTTTAAGCGACCTCGTACTTAGTGAGTATCTAAAGCCAGATTTAAAAATGTCACTGAGCATGCGCAGAAAGCAATTTTTTTTTTAATGGTGAATTATCGCTCATTAAACAGTGCGAAATAAGCAATTGCCATCAAGTTAAATCTTATATTTCACAAGCATAATTATCATAAAAATAAAAATGGCAGAGAGAGATCTAGAGAGATCCTCGGATCAAACGTGCTTATCATTAAAACATGTCACTGAGCATGCGCAGAAATAGTGAGTTTCTAAAGTCAGATTTAAACATGCCACTGAGCATGCGCAGAAATCAATTTTTCAATTGTAAATTATAGCTCATTAATAGAAATTGCGGTTACGAAAACCAAATTTGACAAATCTACAGATTGCAATCTTTCGTTTAAGACCAAAATGAAGTAAATTGATGCTGTAGTTTTCTCTCACGGACTGCCCAAAAAGTCGACTTAGCAACTTAAATATATAGATGTTCAAATTTTACCACTACGAGGGGAGATATTTCTTGTAACAGTATGTCAACATACTTAGTAACATAATCGAATTATCTCGATTTTATTTCAGAAAATTCAAAATAGGCTTACAGAGTTTTACAAAGGTAAGTATATTTTAATAATGGTCACCCCTCTAAACGGCCACTTTTTTTAATAAGCTATAATTTGGGGAATTTGTATTACCTTAGTAAAATCACACTCAAATCATCGATAATTGTACCTCAGCAATTTATATAATTTTTTCTTGTAATCACGTTAAGTGCATACTTTATAACGTATACCTGCATACCTTTTAACAATTAATTTTTGAACATGTGCTTACCTTGATGGTCTTTTTTAAACTGTCTTGACTAACACAGCAAAAAATTGACTATTTCAAACAATTATTAAAAATTTAGAAATTGGAAAGATAAAATTTCATTGAGCTCTAAGTCCTTAAAGTGTATAATACTGGTAACAATAACAAAGAGCATATATTTTCTCTATATCTTAAATTTGTTAAAAAACTGGCCAATAAATTTAAATATTTTATATAAATTACCGTGTTTGATTTCACGAATACGCTTTATAAAAACAGGTTATCTCCAAGATAATTCACATATTTCTCACGGGAGTAGAGCAAAATTTCCGCATCCAAATAACATCAGTACCGAAACATTTACATTTAATTATCGTTTAATACTGAAGCAACTGTATTTATTCTATCTCCCCCTATTGGCACACTGCTCACACTCTGCATACAAACAATGCCATTAGCAATTCATTTTAAACGGTTTACTCTTTACTCTTCTAGATGGCGCTGCTAGTTAAATGGACAGGATGTTTTTAAATTGAACTTTCAAATGAGTCGTTATTCAATTTCCCTTTGAAGTTAAAACATATTTATTGTAAACATTCAAGATGAGTTAACTTTGCTCTTAGGATATATTTTTCATGGAAATTACTATGCAGACTGGTGTAGCAAAATATTTAAATGAAAGTTACTTCAGGATATTCCACATTTTTAATCGGTTTTCAAAATAAATAAATTGTAAAATGTAGCTTGAGTGCACAGAACAAAGTTCATTGCTTGAACAATAAGGGCCTAGAAGGACTTATTTAAAGCATTAAAAAATGTGTCACTTGTAGAAATAAAAACTTATTCTGTTCCAAAATAAACTATTTACGATTGTATCACCGCGATCTAAAAAAATGGTTAATCTACGCATTTTTTGCTGTGTACTAACCCTATTGGATTCGTTCACCTGCTTGTAGCGAGATAAGAAAGATTTATTGCAGATTCAGTACACATTAATCCAAAATATATTTGCAGGTAAAACAAAGAGAGGTTTCTATAGACTAACAGAAGAAAACTTTGGACTTTAAGGCTGCTGTGTACTAACCCTATTGGATTCGCTCACCTCAGTGTTAAACTATGGAGAAAATTTGTCTACTATTTACAGCTACATAAATGTTGATAATCAAATAAAAATGGTATTTTCAGACACCCTGAACATCTTTGAACCTTGCAACAGGATTCTTTTTATAAATTTCGTCAAAAATAAAAAAAAAGGAATTTATGAGTATTTAAAACACACTATACCAGATTTTCCCCCGAATAATTTATATTTTAAAATTATTTTTTTAATTGAAAAAAAGGAAAAAATGTCCCAAGGTGTAAAATTTCTTTCTCTATTACAGAGTACAATTAACCCTTCAGCGGGCGCGCCAATGTTTGGAACACCAGCAGGCGCGCGTGGCACAAAGTGCAACGTCTCTTTCAACCTTGATTATTCCTTTTGTAATAAACTTTTTTTTTTCAAATTGAAGACAATAATTCTGCGTTTTAGGACAAGGCATAAAATGTTTATAATATTGAGATATATTTATAATTAAAGGCCAAAGAATGCAGATACAATCGCCATATTTCAAAACTGCCCGGTTTATTGGATCTAAGGACAACGTGCGAATAAATTCCTATTATGTCCAAAAACCTAAAAAATAATGAGATTGTCCATCTTCGTGATATGCGGGATACCGTGTAATAGCTGCACATTTGATCGAGTACATCAACCCCTGCTTTTGTCGTATTGTATCCAGCATAATCGTTGGTTTACCACGGTTAAATCACGACTACCAACGAATGGAAAGTAATACAAGTGTAAGAAAATCAGACCTGCATTAGAAAGGGTGTATCTATAAATAGAAACTGCTTAGAACATTCAAACCTTACATGTAAAAACAAACCATTCAAAATTACGAAAATGTTGCGCTCTGTACACGAGTGCGCCCGCTGAAGGGTTAAAAAAAAATCTTTCAATCAAAGTTGGCAGTCCGTGGTGAGCGAATCCAATAGGGTTAGTACACATCAGCCTTAACACGTATATCAAGTAATAAATGCAAGTAGAGAGGAGTTTGTCTGCAAAAATACAAAAACCAAATTTTTAAATTTTCAATTGTTATAAAAAATAGTCTTTTCGAAATCATTTTCATAACATAGGTACATAAATATAAACAAATGATAAATTTATACCCCCTTAACGTATGTTTGCATAAATTAAATTATATTTAATTTTCATTTTTCCGAATTTATACATCAATATGTTTGCTGTATGATATCCGGAGATGTCAGACCTGCGCATGAGTTAACCATCCGAGTCCATGATCAACAAATACTTCATCCTGTTATAAAAATGTTGTAAAAAATGATTTTAAAAAATACGTTCAAAATATACGTACATAAACATAGACAGAAAATAAATTCATGTATCTTAAATATATGATTGTGTAAATGAGATCATATTTAATTTTTATTTTCCCTAATTTATTTATCAATATAGTTGCTGCATGACATTCGGAGATGTTGTTGTTGTTTGTCAATCCGAGGCACTTGTCAATGAAGACAGTAGCCTTTTAAGCCCAAGAATTGTTGGTTGCTTTCAATGGCGGCACCGTATGGAGGAACTAACACCACATCTGGTGCCACCACAATTTTGACCAAGCACCCCCAGGGGTGACATCTGGAGGGCTCTTACCTTCTTCCACCCTCTCTGACAACATAAAAGGACTTTCCGGTCAACAGATTTAACATGCCAATACACAACCTAGATATGAAGATGTTTAATGGCCTTCATCAAGATTCGAATGGAACACCCCCAGTTCCAAGCCCAGCGAGCTACCATTAGACTACCTTGGGGCCACATCCGTCTACGAAAGCCCCTCGCATGAGTTGAATTTCCGGATTCATTATAAATAAATACTTCTTCCGGTTATAAAAATGTTATAAATTTTTTTAAAAAAAACACGTCAAAAGATGTAATGACAAAAGCCATGTTAAAAATATTAAAAAAAAATCTCTAGTGCAGACAGCAGGTACAATTAAATACTCTTTTGCTTAATTAAAAAAATTACCTTTTATTCAGTAAGCAAGAGGGCAAAAATGATGATTAGTACAGCAACAAACAGCGTAAATAAGTAAGATAATCAAGTAAGCACACAGAGTAGGGAGAAAAAAAATAGTTATCTGACCTTAGCATTTATACACACACATGGTTGATTCTAATTGGTCGACGGATGGGGGAAAAACAAACATTGTCACTTTAGCAAAACCAAAGAAAGAAACTTAACTTAAAAATTATTACTTCTGCCGTGTGAAATAACGTCATCGGTTAACGATATCCAACAGCATGCGTACGTAAATATAAACAAATAATGAAATTCATACCATTCATGTACGTTTGTATAAATGAGGTTATATTTTTTATATGTATTTTTTCTTATTTATTTTGCAATGTACTTGCTGCTTGATTACCAGAAATGTCAGTACCTCGCACAAATTAATCCTGAGAGTCCGTGAAAAATAAATAATAATTCATCGAGTTACAGAAAATGCCATAAAAACAAAGTTTTTTTTAAACATTTGCAGAATATTTGTACGCTTTCTATGCCAAGCTGTGAAACTATTGCCTAGCGGTTACAATCCTCTTAATGCAAATTTCTTAGGTTTAATGAATGACATGTATAGCGACGAATGCTGCACATACAATTTGTGAGTAAGAGCGATTACAGTCTGGAATTTTTCGCTTTCAAGACAGACCGGCACTTACCCTCAAAAGTCAGAATTTTAAAATAAAATTTTAAGAGCAATATATAGCCACACGTATTGTTATTGACCGTCATTCTTTGTTTCATTTACTCACGTAAAAGCTAGTGATGGTGATATATGAGAGCATGAAATTCATTTATCTTGTGTACAGGCGCATTAACTCTCTGAGGTCTAATGACTAGCAATTCATTTCTGTTCACTCGAGTAGTTTTTAGTTCATGATGCATGTGCACAATGAGATCAATAGTATAGTTTCGTTCCCAATTTTTGTATTTCTGTTTGAGATTGGTAACATGAGGTTGGTCAAAAAGTTCGTTCGGTTTTTAAGGCTGCTGTGTACTAACCCTATTGGATTCACTCACCCCGTTGTTTATCTATGGAAAAAAATTTGACTACTATTTACAGCTACATAAATGCTGATAATCCAATAAAGGTATTTTCAGATAGCCTGAACTTTTCTGCACCTTGCAAAAGGTTTCATTTTATAAATTTCGTCCAACAAAGGAATTAATAAGTGTTTAAAACATACTATGCCAGATTTTCCTCCGAATAATTTCAGTTTTAAAATATTATTTGCATTTCTTTTAAAAAACGAGAAATGCCCCAAGGTGTAAAATTTATTTCTCTATTACGGAGTACAACTAAACATAGTTTTAAATCCCCGTTGACAATCCTGGGACACGTTTTCTCCATAGGTTAACATTGAGGTGAGCGAATCCAATAGGGTTACTACTGCCTTAAGTAAAAATAATAGAATTTTTTTTTGATTTTCACCATTAACTTTGTAAAACAACATGTTCACAGTTTTGTTTCACTACTTACAGCCATCTTTCAGTGAACATCATAATGCCATCTTTCCAAAACTTACACTGCACACCATTTTTGTTTTTCGTTTTATTTACTCGTTGTTGCGTTTTTACCTTTCTTGAAATAATTTTTTTTTTCCAATCCGGAGGCACTTGTCGTCAAACATTCGCCTATACTGCGCCGCAATTTTACTGACCATTTTATTGTGGGGGCACCATATAGGCGGACAGCATTATCCCCTATGAAGGGACGACACGAACGGAGGCATTTTTCGTGGCGTGACGCCAGGATTCGATCCGAGCTCCCTCAGTACCGAAAACCAGTGCGCTGTACCACTGGGCCGCCACAAGTCCTTCTTGAAATAATAAAAAGTAATGCTCCGAAAATGTTGCTAATTTTCTTCCATCTGTAGTATTAAAATGGCTATAGAAAAAAATCCCCAATTTTGATAATCTAGATATATAAAACGCGTAGGTATGCGGCTCAAAAATCGACGATATTTCTACACTCCGAATGGCAACGGCTGTAACTACCAGATGTAAACATCAGCGGGCGTCCGCAATTTGCAACTGCGTGTCAACATGGATTTGCGCACTGAAATCAGTAATACTCGAAAGCGAGCTGCACGATTAAATGAAAATTGGGAACAGTCTCAAGAAAGAAAGCGAAGAAGAAATAATTCATTAAGAGAGGCGTGAAACAGAGAACATAAATGATCGCGAGGTTAAGCTTAATCGTTGCTGGCAATGGTATCGACAACCTGTAATAGTTAATTTTCTAAACTTTTTTCAGTACTTGCTGAATTTTTACTCTATTTTATAAGGGAAGAAATTTTCCCAACAATTTATTATTTGATATAATTAAGTGTAGATATCTTAATTGTGAACAATAGCACATACAAAGAGTGATGTAATCCACACAATAATTTAGTACTTGCTGAATTTTTACTCCATTTTTTAAGTGAAAAAAATTTTTCCCCAACAATTTCTTATTTGATGTAATGATGGCGTCTATAAGTGTATATATCTTAATTTTGAAAAATAGTACATACAGAGAGGGATGTACACTGGTGTTGGATTTCTCAGTCTTAACTCCGTTCTGAATTAATGAAAATTCATATTTTTTAATCACGATGTTTTAGAAACAGTCTTATAGAAAATATCCCTTAACAACGTATATTTATGATGACAGGTAATGGTAACAATCCTTACATATATTACTTTCAGTTGAGCTGTTTTGAAAAAGAAAATATAAAACAAAAAGCGACCATGTTGGTCGCGCAGCGGCTAGTTTTTTTTTGTATATTTTGTTATGATTATGTATATTTTGTTATGATTTACTTACGCAGATGATTCTTTTTAGTGCACCATATATAGTGTTTCATTATTGTTTAATATAAAGTTATCCACATTCCTCTGTCAATTTTTTTTTGTTTAAAACTATCCTTAACATAAGTAGTTGTCTTCAAAACTTACCGTATTCATCGGTTTGCTGCAAAACTGTCCTTATTCAGATTGTTTTCACCGAAAATTCAGACCATTTATATATGGAAGGATTTATATTTAATGTATATTTTTTAACTCAAATTACAGTCTTTTCTCTCCATAGGTACCAAAATATCCTAATGTACAGTTTAGACAGCATTTATGAGTTTTTTTTGCAGTTATATATATATATATATATATATATATATATATATATATATATATATATATATATATATATATATATATATAAGAATAAGATGAAAGAGAAAACCAGTAATAGCTCTAAAGCTACTTGTAGCCAGGAACAAATAACATGAAAAGAAAAGTATGAATAAGGTTTTTGACAGCATTTCTTCATCAGCGGTGTCAATACTGTCTAAAAACCAATGGATTGTTTCCGATGAGTATGATCTATAAAATAAACACACTCAGACACCGTACAATCCATTATTAACAGAAGAATTGATTAATAATTGAATTAAGTTTGAATAAAAGTACTTAACCAAAGAACACCAAGCCTGGCGCTAGTCAGAGTGGAAGTTAAGAACTTGTAACCGCAAGATGACTGACGTCACAAAACTTGCAACCATTGAGGTAGTGGATTCTCAGTTACAGACTTACTTAGGTTACCGTATTTTAGGACTATTAATCCCTTAATTATTTAGTTTTTTATTATTATTATTACTACTAAGAGTTAATTTTATTATTATTATTATTTTTACTTGTGATTTTTATTTTTATTTTTAGTAGTTATTTTTCCTATTTTAACCTATTGTTATGTTTAACATATTAATGCAACAGAACAAACTATTCATTAAAACAAAAACAACCAATTATGTTTTTGGATAGACATATATATACACTCATGGACAAAAAAATTAGCGCACCAAGAAGGAGTCGTCAAAATGAAACGAAATTTTACATACGTAATGACTACTTTGATATAAGTAAATGATAAGAAAATCAAAGAAAAAGGATAATTTATTTCAGAGAAAAAGGCAAAAGAACGGAGGAGTTAATACTCCGTTGGACCCCCTCTAGCGCGAATGCACGATGCGATACGATCGGGCATTGAGTCATACAAGTTCTGAACGAAATGTCTTGAGACATTTCGTTCCATATTTGCTGTAACCTTGCCTCTAGTTCGTTCAAACTCTTGGGATGCCCAACTCGTCGTCCCAAATGATCCCAGATATGCTCGATTGGAGACAAATCTGGGGATCGGGCAGGCCAAGGAAGGGTAGTAACAGTGCGGAGACAGTCTTATGACACCCTTGCCGTATGAGGCCGAGCATTGTCTTGTTGAAAAATGGCTCCTGGGAGCCGTTGCATGAGTGGGAAACAGGTTGCAGGATTTCATGAACATACCGCTGGGCTGTCATGGTGCCACGGAACAATACTAGGGGTGACCGTGTATTGTAGGCAATGGCACCCCATACCATCACACCAGCTGTGGGAGCGATGTGTCGCTGTACAGCAAAGGCAGGATTGAAGCGTTCACCACGGGCTCTCCACACACGAACACGATTTTCCTCACTGCCGAGATTGAATCTGGATTCGTCGCTAAAGACGACCTGCTTCCATTCCGCTGCAGTCCAGTTTCCTCGTGCGCGGCAAAACTCCAAACGGAGGCGGCGATGGGTGGGCGTCAAGGGCAGCACACGTAATGGGCGCCGCGATACCAACTGTCCTTCAGCCAGGAGCCTTCGTATGGTTCGAGAAGACACAGAGGCCCCTAGTGAAGGTGCTACCTGTGCCTGGATGGCGGCCGATGAAGCAGTTGGCTGTACGCGTGCATTTCTTACGATGTGGCGGTGTTCTCGACGACTGGTCTGTCGAGGGCGTCCTGAGCCTGGTCTTCGTGTACATGACATCTCTCGGGTCCACTGGTCCCAACATCTCCTCACAACACAATCAGAGCGGCCTAATTGACTAGCTACTCGCCTAGCTGACCACCCAGCTTCCATCATCCCGACGATTTTCCCCCTCTCAAATTGCGACAACTGCTTATATTGTCTTCGAACACGGCGTAATGACATGTCTATCTCAGCTCTTCCTTTGAAAATGATTCAGCACACTCAAACAAGCTTTGGTTACCTTTTTTATACTCCACAGAGTACGATGTTCAACGCCCTCTATCGGCTATACGTAATGCGCAATCACGCTGCATTTCTAATCATTTGCATATCTCCCCGACATGTACCTTCATTGCAAATTTCGTTATGATCCCGCAATTATTTCTTGGTGCGCTAATTTTTTTGTCCATGAGTGTATATATATATATGGTACCTGTTATAGAGGGCTTAAATCAAAAAAAGTGATTTTTAGATATTTGTTGGAATTGATAAAAAAAAAGTCTCTTGACTTCTATAAAAAGCTTAAGTCTATCAATTTTGTATACAAAAGTACATTTCTTTGTACAAAAGACTCAAGTCGAAATTATATTTCTGCGATTTGTATAAAAGCCAATAACTTGGTATATTTAAATCACTGTTTTTGACTTTTGTCCTTTATACCGGGCACTACACACACACACACACACACACACATATACGTATATATATATATATTACATACATACACACAAACGCACGCACGCACGCGTTTGTGTTAAAAACGAAGGAGAGGAAATCAAACATTTGTTTTTCTACTCGACAAGCGGGAAGTGACAAACGAGCCTAAACTGCTCTTTCGCTAATATGCCCCGATCACCATCTCTTACCCCATTAGCTAGGACTCAAATTTGATTTCGGACAGAGCCGATGGACTCCCAGTACGAAGAGCTCCCACACAGATGAAAAAAAAAAAACGAAACAAAGAAGTAAAGATAGCTTGTATCGGATAGCGCTGAGGCCTCCCTTTTTCCTTTTTTTTTCTTTTTTTCTTTTAGACTTCCTATACGTCCTTTCCACCAAATGAAATTGCTAGCTCCCCAATTTCCCAAACAACTACTTTTAGAGGTAACCCCCAAACAGAGAAAGAGACCCGAGGATCTCCCTTTTTTTTTCTTGTTGTTTGTTTTTGCGATAGAACTCAGTTACCGAAAAGTTAGTTGTAGGGTGAATACGCCAAGTTTTTGCTATGAATGACGGTTGCGTAAACGAGGCTTACAGAAGTGTGGCATACTAGGACCGCATATATAAATTGCATTTATAAGTTTTTTGTAATTTACGAAAAATCACATATGGTGGACAAGGATATTTTTGAAACTTATCGATTTATTCATTTATCTATTCATAATTTTCCATCAAAATTCTTTATAATTATAAAATTCTCCAAAAACCCAAAATTTCCTTATCCTCAGGATATGTTTCGAAAAACATTACTAATGTTCGAATTAAACGAAGAAATGATTATTGAATATTGAAGTAATTAACTAAACTTAATTTTATATCGTTTTAAGATAATATTAAGACTAAGAAAATAAGTTTAAATATTCTAATTCTCAATGCATTTTTTCAGTATTTTTACAACAGTTTTAAGGTCCTAATTAAATCAGGACACGCATTTATTTAAATAACAGCTGAATACCCGGGCTTCGCTACGGAGTACATTCAAATTAAATACAATGGTCAATGTATGCAATTAATGCCAATATATATATATATATATATATATATATATATATATATATATATATATATATATATATATATATATATATATATATATATATATATATATATATATATTATAAAAAAATCATAAAAAATGCATTTCTGAAGGTCACTGGTAAGGAAGTGGTTGGGGGGGAGGGGGGGGAGAAGGGAGGTGGTACAGTTCGGGCGGATTTTCTAGTTGTCAGTAGACGCCATGAGCTAGTCCGGTGAATATCGTAGTTCCGTTGTCGAGACGTTCTTTACCACCTTAACGATCGTATAATTTTCAAGAAAATGGTAATAAAAGTGCCGATTTATTCCGGAGGATTCCATTTACTTCTTGATCTGTCACAACTAGTTTTAAACAAACCATCTCCAATTACATTATAAATAGTCTGGTACTGCCATCTGGTATGTAAAATAAGAAATAAAAATTTTCCAGGGTAAATGAAATGGATTGTTTTAATTTTTTTGGTGCGTTACTTTTAAACACTCCAGCCCCGAAATATCACGGGCACGAGAAATAGAAGGCGATACCTCACCCCGTAATTTTGACGGAAGCGAGAAGGAAGGGGTTAAGACCGCGGTTTCCAACCTGGGAGGCGCGACTCCCAGGGGAGGCGCGGACTATTGACAGGGGAGGCGCCAAAACTTTTTAATAAAAATTTAATGTTCATACCATAATATCTATAAATAAACGAATAAACCATAATATCTATAAATAGACGAATTTGAGCTGACAACCATGAAAAAGGAAAATTGAGAGAACTGTCGTGCGATAGCTCACTAAAACAAATGTTTCAAAATGAAATCATAATTCAGTTTTGGATGAATCAATCCTAGAAGAGAGTATGAATCTTTGTATTGCAAAGCAATGCAAGGGCTTCTACCTTTTGTAACGTCTTATTTATGCGAAAAGGGCTTTTCGGCACTGGCTGCAATGAAAACCAAGTGTCGAACTAGGTTAATAGTCGAAAAAGAGTTAGGAGCGGCACTCTCCACATTGCCCCCAAGACTTGATAAATTTTGTGCCAATAAACAACAACCCTCACATTAAATTTTGATGTGTTAGATGCAGTTTAGTTAGTAATTTAATATAAAAATAAATATGCATGTTCGTATTTTTATAGCAAAATGATTTTATTATTCTGTTAATTATAGTTTTCAATTTTTTGTAATAAAATTATTATTTAAAGTGTCTATATTATTATATCTATTAAAAGATAGGGAGGCGCGGGGAAAATTTTTTTTTTTTAGGGAGGGGCGGGGAAAAAAACTTTTTTTAGGGAGGCGTAGTAGCATAAAGGTTGGAAACCGCTTGGTTAAGAATAACGATTCAGTAACCGCGACAAAGAGGGCATTTAGATCTCGCTTCGGGTTTCAATGCAACTGGGCCATTCTTGGTCTGCAATGGATTTCAAACGTGAAAGCGAGTGGCTCTGCATTACCGAGGAAACCAAGTGGTCGCCCTCGGAACGTCAGAACACGTCGGAACGTTAGAACGTTAGAAAATGAGCAACGAGTCCATGAGGAAGTTGTCGCCTTTCCGCCAGAGGTGACCAACAGAGTGGTGGAAAACTTAAGAGAACGGCTTCGGCAGCAGTGCATCGCAAATAATGGGCCCCACCTGAGTGATGTTATTTTCAAAACCTAGTGGCAGGAAAAATATTATAAGCAATTTTAGAAAATATAAAGCTCTTTGCTGTAAATTGTTTCGTTCGTTTTTTATGTACCCTTTTAAATGTGGGAGTCAATTCCGCCACACCCTGTACACCCAAAATCGCATCTGTATCAGATGATTTTTAAATTATCTTTTCAATAAGGCTTTTTCATACTGTCCACCAAATACAACAAAATACAAAATCATTTTCTATTTTTGCACTTTTAAAATATTCATTTGAGAACCAGGGAGCAATTGAATAATTTTTTCTTTCAGCTGTTTTCCCTGATAGACCCTTTAAAGTATCTACATTTTTTTTTCTCCCGAGAACACGGGTTTTCGAGCACGCCCACGAGCTTGTTAAAGGAAAAAGTAATATTCTTTTAAATTCTCCTTTGCTTCTGAGGCTTTGTATTTGTGTCTTGCTTTTTTTACTTTTGTCTTGGCGTCAACCGTATGAAATAGTGTAAAAAAGCAGTTTCAGTTTTCATTAGTTTTAAATATTCACTAAAATACTCGAATGTGCTGATAAATTTTATCGTGCCCTTCTTTTATTCAGGGTAAAGAATTTCGGCTTTTTGGACTTAAAAATTTTTAAGAATGTTTAAAAAAATAATATATATATATTACATTACACATATATATATATATATATATATATATATATATATATATATATATATATATATATTTATATATATATATATATATATATATATATATATATATATATATATATATATATATATATATATATATATATATATATATATATATTTATTTATATTTATTTATATTTATATATTTATTTATATTTATATATATTTTTTATATTTATATCTATATATTTATTTATATTTATATATATATATATATACATATATATATATATATATATATACATATATATATATATATATATATATATATATATATATATATATATATATATATATATATATATATATATATATGTGTGTGTGTGTGTGTGTGTGTGTGTGTGTGTGTACACTTTGTGGTCCCTTTTTTAATTGTTTTTGTCAGATTCTTTACGAGTGGTCTCCCTAATGTACATCGAGTAAAAAAAGGTCATTTTCAGTTTTCTAATTTCTTTAATCTCCATTCAAAAACTCAGAGTCTATAAAGCAGCTTATCCATCTATCTTGTAACGTTTTTAAACAGCTGTAAAGTAATTTTACTTTTAGTAGACTTGGTTTCAAGAGTGCTTTCAAATTCTTTTTGTACGCAAAAAAAAAATTGTAATTCCCATGTACGACCTTTTTTAAATTATTTTTTAAAGAATACCTTTTCTTGATGTTTACCACAGAAAAGAGAGTGGAAAAAATATTTTTTGTTCCTGAAAGTTTTCATTTATTATTTTTTTCTTTATTATTATTTTTATTTTGAAAACTTGAAGCTGGTAAACCAAACTGAATCGCTAGCATTTTTAAGGATCCTACAAAGTATATCTGCTTTTTGTGCTGTAGGTTTTATGGGATTTGGGGCTATGGGTTATATGTATTCATAAGGTATTGAATAATAATAAAAAAAATCCCCTCTATGTCAAACTCTTTTTTAAAATTCTTTTCTCCAGACGCATTTGTGTGGACCTCCTCCCAAAATTGCCCTAAACGAAGAGAAATGTGAAAGAAAACAAACTTGTGGTGGTAGGGGAGAAGAGAGAGTATAAAATAAAGAAAAGAACTTATGTTCGAACTGATAAGGGTTGAGTGACAAACGACATGCCCTGCAGATTGGCTAATGTATCCCGATTTCTATCTCATGTACCGTTAGTGTGGATACAAATTTGATTTTCAGCAGTACTTACGGGCAGCCCTCCCCTGTTACACTTTTTGGAAGGAACTTCGCAGAGGGGAAAAAAATAAAATGTCGAGAGTTATCAGATTTGGTTTTCCTTTATCTCCTTCCACTTTCTATTCTAATTTTGTTCGTTTCGTGCTCTGTCAAATCTAGTATCTTAAACGAATGCATATATATATATATATATATGCATATATATATATATATATATATATATATATATATATATATATATATATATATATATATATATATATATATATATATATATATATATATATATTATATATATATATATATATATATATATATTATATATATATATTATATATATATGTACACACATTTTTTTTTCAATGCGAAGGCACTTGTCGCGAAGACATTCCCCTATATTTCACCGCAGTTTTGCTGGTCACTTTATTATGGGGGAGCAATATAGGCGGACCAGCATTGCCCCGCCCCCTATGAAGGGACGACACAAATGGAGGCATTTTAGTGGCGCTTCGCCAGAATTCGATCCGAGCACCCTCAGCACTGAAAATCAGCGCGCTGTACCACAAGGCCACCACGGCCCATATATATATATATATATATATATATATATATATATATATATATATATATGTGTGTGTGTGTGTGTGTGTGTATACAGAGAGGGATATATAGTATTGTGCAAATTAATTGGGACAACCTACATTTTTCATAAAATTTGTCCTTTCCCAGGGATTTTCTGCATGAAACCGGTTTCAATTGCATTTTGTTACGGGGGAAGGTTGGCCTTTAGTAGTCTAAACTGGCTTGACCACGTGATCATCCCACATAGAGCATTTTCGCGTCAGTTGCGTTTCAGCTGCTGTAAGAAGTGGTCGATTGCGTGAGTTGTCTGGTTCTCATGTGTATGGAAAAAATGGATATCACTCCCAGGAAAAGGACTGGTATTGTTACCGTTAGTCAGCATACCTCTATGACTGTGAGGGATATTGCTGCAGCAATTGGAGTTGGAAAATTCTGTGTTTCCAGGATTATTAATCACGAAAATAAGTTTGGGACAGTTTCTCCAAAACGGAAGAGTAAATATGGACACAAACGTCAGACAACAACTCGGACAGACAAATTCCTTGTACGAAATACTAAAATGCATCCTCGCAAGACAAGCACAGATCTTCAGAGAACTATTGGCTACTGGTGTGAGCGTTGATTCATCGACAGTACGACGAAGGCTTATTGAAGCAAGGTGATGGCAAAGAACACCAGTCCAACAACAGCTATTAACACCTGCAATGAAGAGAAAATGCTTGTATTGGGCCAGGAAATATCAATCCTGGACTTCAAAAGACCGGAATAAGGTTGTATTCAGCAACGAAACGCCGTTTTTTGTCCAAAGGTTTCGATGAACATTTGTCAGGCAAAGCGCTGGAGAACCCACCAGGGAACAACATCTTAATCAAACAGTTAAGCAACCTCAAAAGCAGATGTTATGGGCTTATTTTACATTTGGAGGACCTGGCAGCTTAGTACCAGTTGAAGGAATGATGAACTTCAAAAAATACTTTTCAACACTAGAAGACAAAATTGTGACTTTTATGCAAACGTTCGCTGGCGGTGTTGGTGTGTTTCAACAAGATCTTGCTCCATGCCATGATTCTAAGCTAGTAAAGAATTTTTTTTCAAGAAAAGAAATTAGTATATTTGAATTGGCCTGGGAATTCTCCAGATGCAAATTCCATCGAAAATTTATGGAACATTGGGAAGAGACCTTTGAGTAAGATGGACTGCTCAACCAAGTGAAAAATGATTGAGAATGTCATAAAATTTTGGTTTCGTGATGACGACGTCAAAAATGTATGTTCTAAATTGGTGGAATCCATAACAAAACATGTACAGGATATCATTGAAGGTAGAGGAGGACATATTTGCTACTAGATTGCTATACCATGCATGTAAGTGAACTTATACTAATTAAGCAATATATGTGAAAATTTTTGTGTTTCTCCCAATTAATTTGCACAGTACTGTATATACACTCGCTCCCTGTATTTAGATTTCTGTATTAGAAGATAAGCAAAACTTGAGGAATCCTCACAAAGCAGATATAAAGGGCTATTATTACAAAAACTTCTACAGTAAGGAAGATAAAAATGAATAAAAGGGAAACTAAAATCTAAAGCATCAAAGTGATCTGAAATATGATATATATATATATATATATATATATATATATATATATATATATATATATATATATATATATATATATATATATACAGGGTGTCCCAAAACGACAGCATAAACTCTGCACAGCTAGATTCCTCGTTGGGAGTACATAAAAACTGTCCAAAGAAGCGTTCCTGTACGGTCCATAGTTTACGAGAAAAATACGAAAAACAAAGTACGACGTCACTGCCAGTGCAAGAAAAAACACTTTATTGAACATATCAACAGCATGCACAATTTAAAGCAGATGTTCAAAGTGTCCGCCGTGCATGTCGAGGCAGGCTTGATCACCCCGTGGAATGGCTGTCATCACACGTTGCAGTATCGCGGGGTCCACCGAAGTACAAGTCCATTTGTGTTGTCACTACGTCTCGATACACCAGTTCCTTGAGATGGCCCCATAGGAAAAAATCCAATGGTGTAAGATCTGGCGAACGTGGCGGCCCTAAAACCGGACCCCCCACGTCCGATCCAGCGGCCGGGGTATTCCATATCCAGCCAACCACGTACAGGAGCACAGAAATGCGCCGGAGCCCCATCATGCTGGAACCAAAGTCCCTGTATTGCCGCTAATGGTATGTCATTGAGGAACTCGGTTAAGACCTCATTGACAAACACCAAGTACGACTGTCCCGAGAGCCGTTCAGGCAACAGATATGGTCCAAGCAGGCGATCCCCGAGTATGCCGGCCCACACGTTAAGAGACCAACGTTCCTGATGTTTCTGCGGCCGGATTGCATGCGGATTGACCTGGGACCACATATGGCAGTTGTGATGGTTGAATACCCCATCACGAGTGAAACATGATTCATCAGTCCACAGGATATGTGCAATGAAACCACTATCTGTGTTATGTTGCTGCAACAGCCATTCACAGAAGGCTACGCGTTTCTGAAAGTCATCTGGTTTCAGACCTTGCACGGTTGTGTACCGAAATGGGTGTAGCCTCTCAGACCGTAAAAGTCTGTGCACAGTACTTTTACTCGAAGTCATCTCACGGGCTAATGCGCGTGTGCTTACCTCGGGCGTCTCTTCTACCCGCTGCAGTATTGCATCCGCCTGTGCTACCGTCAGGCCGCTCCGCGGTCTTCCAGTATCGGGAAGATTGGCTGTTGGCAAGACGCTTCCCGTATTTCGCAGTCTGTCGACCAGCCTACGGATGACGTTGACATCGGGAGGACGGCGGGACGGATATCGACGGGCATACTCCCTAGCAGTTCGTAAGGCATTTCCATTACATCGGCCGTACATCAAGTACATGTCGCAGTAGTCACGAACAGAGTACATGGCCACCATACGAAGACTACCGGTAGCTGCAAGAAGCAGCCTTTTAAATACCAGTGCAACAGCGGCTTAACGTCATTCCATGGCGCGCGCGTATGTATGACCCGATATGCGCGGCGAACGTTTTAAACATTATCGTCTGGAAAGATATGCAAATATTGTTGTTGATATGTCCAATAAAGTGTTTTTTCTTGCACCGGCAGTGACGTCATACTTTGTTTTTCGTATTTTTCTCGTAAACTATGGATTGTACAGGAACGCTTCTTTGGACAATTTTTATTTACTCCCAACGAGGAATCTAGCTGTGTAGAGTTTATGCGGTCGTTTTGGGACACCCTGTATATATATGATAATAAAATGTTTCAAATTAAGTGATGTTATTGAATGAAGGATTGTTTTTTTAAATGTGTGATATTAAACAGAAACAAGATTTGCCACTGGCTAATGCTTCAAAGAAACGAAAAAGAGTTTTGATACAAAAAGAACTAAGGAGGCTAAAGGCCTGTTCACATTGCATCCATTGCGTCACGTTACTACGTTGGCTCCGAGTTTGTTGACATGACCTGTGATTGGTTTGACGTAACAATCGGTCAATGAATCGAGCTTTGTGATTGGTTAAAATTTTTAACGCTGGTGCTACGTAATGGTCCGAATTCAGTGAGGCCAGCCCGTAAGAAAGCCACAAACGCAACTGCAGCTGATTTTTGCATGTGTACCAGAGAGAAGAAAGCGACACAGAGAGGGGAGGGACAAGATACCCTTCATATTCCCTAAATCCCTCTTACTGCACATGGTCGAATTGCTTGGGAACTGGCATTTGATACCACAGAAGGCGTGTTGTTAAAAAAAAAAAAAAAAAAAAAAAAATGCTACTTGATTAGCTCAGTATACTAGGGTGGTTCAAAAAGTAACGGAAAATTGACTGTAGTTCCTGAACCGAAAACCTCAGGACTTTCAATCTCCTGAGCAGGGAAGATTCCTTCTTGCTGAAATTGTTGGCAATGTCAAATAGATGGCATGTAATTCTTAATCGGAGGGGCAGAGAAGAACGGGACCTGAGCAGTTTTTACCGCAGAAACAGCTACGACCAGTCATATGATTTTTGTGGTTTTTCACAAGCGGACGGGGGGGGGGGGGGCGAACTCGTGAAATTCACGGAAGATTGCTGCAGAAGTATGGAGATCCCTGTATTTGAGAGAGGAGGTTATAAGAGGGGCTTAAAAATGCGCAACTTTCAATCCGCGATCAGCAACTCTCCTGGTCGACGGATGCCAAAAAAAGCAACGCATTTCTGGTTGAAAGCACAAATAAAATCCTTTTTTCCCAATGGAATAAAGATGCTAGTGCGAAGGTGTGAGAAACATATTGAAAAGATGGTGATTACATTGAAAAATGATATGCTAGTTGTATCTCTAATTGAATTTCGCTCACTCCTTTCAACAACGTCATATCTCAAAAAAAACAAGATTTTTCAGGAGAGTGATTTGAAAGTTTAAAAGTACATTGAAATGTATTGGAAATAAGTTTTAATTCTGCTCTCTAGCGGCTAAATATTAAGCAGTGAGACATGACGATCTGGCAAGGATATACTTCTCTTTCAGGGCATTCTGAGAACAAGCATAGCTAAAAATCGTCGATTTTTGAGATATGACGTTGTTGAAAGGGAGTGAGCGATATTTCAAAATATTCGATTGGCTGTTACTTTTTGAAACACCCTGATACATGAGAAATATTTTATGTTAAAACAAAGCTAATGTTCTCGAAAATAATCAAACGCGTAATTTAAAATTTGAGGAAATTATATTACGAAGGATATATCTACGGCTCAAATGGTTTATTTTGTAGCAGTACTCGTTCAGTAGAGTACAAAAAATTTAATCTCATAAGTGTGGGATAAAATATGATGGAATGGACGGTCTGTATTATAAGTCGTTGTCTAGAAAATAAACGAATGTTACCAAACTTTGTAAATACATAAGCTAGTGTTAAAGTTATATGATTATTTCTTAGAAAAGCCTGTCGAAACTTGAGAAAATAGAAATCACAAAGCGAGACTCAAATCGGTTTAACTGGTTGGTTGTGTTACTGTATACATTTGACAGATTTTAAACAGACAGACCTTTTCATATCACAAAATAAACAACTAGTACTTTACCATCTCAATCGATAAAATATTATTTATGATAAGACCCAAAGAGTATTTAGCAGAAAAGCTTTAATTAATTTCGAGAAAGGGATTTCCAATCTCTAAGATTTTTCATAGGGCTGAACTTGCTAATATTTTTTATTTTTAAACATTTGCTGCTGAGTGCGTAGGTTCTGTATAGTCAAAACCCCCTATTCCCATGAGTAACTCAATAAATACCGGGTGGTCATAAAGAAACTTTGCCGATATATGGACCTCTAGTGGCTGTTATGTTCAACCGATCGAGATGAGATTTCAGATATAGTTATTCAGAGTTATGAGCTCGGGATTCTGTGAACGGCAACCAAGTGGCGCTCACGGTTACGGTTATAGGTACAGAAACTCGAAATTTTCAAATGGCAACACCCATTTTTCCCATCGCAAAATGCTCAGAGCATGCGAAAACTCAAAAAAGCGTTGGAACGGTACGTGTATCACAAAAAACGGACGCGTTATGCACGCACAAAAAAAACAGCTCTGCGAATGGCTGACAAAAACACGATCAGAGAGCTTTTTATCGGTTTTCTACGCTGAATATCTGGCGAACGGCGTTCTGTGATTGGTTTCTAGCCTCTGTCATATGCAAATTTCCTCCGTGCGCCCCGATCGTGTCTTTGTTATTTATACAAATGCCAAAGCATTTGACACTAAGTCATTAGCCTATTCGTGTCTTTGTTAGCCGTTCGCAGAGCTGTTTTTTGTGCGTGCATAACGAGGCCGTTTTTTGTGATACACGTACCGTTCCAACACTTTTTAGGGTTTTCGCATGGGCTGAGCATTTTGCGATGGGAAAAAGAGGGCATTGCTATTTGAAACTTTTGAGTTTCTATACCTATAACAGTAACCGTGAGTGCCAATGTGTTGCCGTTCTCAGAATCCCGAACTCATACCTCTAAATAACTATATCTGAAATCTCATCTCGATCAGTTGAACTGAACGGCCGCTAGAGGTCCATATATCGGAAAAGTTTCTTTATGACCACCCGGTATTTCTTGACTACCTAAATATATAAGCTATTCTTTATGACAAGCCTCGAAATTTCTGAAGAGACACTCGACTGAAATTTCAGAGAGTCATATCACAAAAACCAAATCAGGGCCAGAACTGTAAATATTGGGACTTTAGACATCTGATAGAAAACATACAGAGGAGCCTCACTTGTGTATGGTAATCTAAATGGAGGGAACATTTATCAAACTCTGTCTATATGGGCTACTGTTCAGCAGAATCCTCCAAGAATTTCCCGATAAAAAGATTGATTGAAATTTTAGAAAAGAAAATCACGAGACATATTTAGTGTCAAAACATTTCGGTCCTTCACAGGGCTATTCCTCCAGTACAACTGAGAGTAATATTCCAACTTCTTATTTGCAGCTGATAACTACGATGGATCATAGCGAAGAGCGGAAAGAAAATGCACACCGATAAAACGCTATCAGATCGTCCCATAGAGTCAAACCTGTTTTTGTGCGGTCTTTTTTTATGCGATTTTTTTGTGCGATTTTTTTACGCGGTATATATGAATATGTATCGAAAAAAATTGAAATTATATATTTGAAATTATTTATATGAAATTCCAAAAAGAGCTTCGATCGTGTATATCTGGCTATCGTGACGTTTACAAGCAACTGATCAAACGACCGTCGTCGCATAAACTTATCACCGACTACATGGTGACAAAAAATAAATCAACTCTACTACGTATCTTCAAGTGACGAAAACGATAACGAAGCTGTTCATCAGAAAAATAATGTGAGCATTTTGAACTACGACAAATAGTATCGAATTATGAACATTTAAAAAATTTCTCCATGTTTAAAATGAGAAATTAAAATTTTTAAAAATGTTTCCATGTGTAATTTAGTTATTACTAGTTGGCACCCGTCAAAACATGACGGCTAGATAGTAAATAAGTGCAAATTATTCTCAACACACCATTGCCAAATGTTGAAAATAATAATTATGCGCAGAAACAAATTAATGTATTTAAGCGACCTCGTGCTTAGTGAGTATCTAGAGCCAGATTTAAAAATGTCACTGAGCATGCGCAGAAAACAATTTTTTTTAATTGTAAATTATCGCTAATTAAACAGCGTGAAATAATCAATTTCCATCAGGTTTAATCTTATATTTCCCAAACATAATTATCATAAAAATATAAATGGCAGAGACAGACGTCTTTATCATTAAAACATGTCATTGAGCATACGCAGGAACAGCGAGTTTCTAAAGCCAGATTTCAACATGCCACTGAGCATGCGCAGAAATCAATTTTAAATTGTAAATTATCGCTAATTAAAAGAAATTGTGGTTACAAAAACCAAATTTGACAAATGTACAGATTACAATCTTTCATTTAAGACCAAAATGAAGTAAATTGATGCAGTAGTTTTCTCTCACGGACTGCCCAAAAAGTCGGCTTAGCAACTTAAATATATAGACTAGTTGGTACCCGCCAAAACATGACGGCTAGATAGTAAATAAATGTACTGATATACAAATTATACTCGACAAATCATTCCCAAATGGTGAAAATCATAATAATGCGCAGAAAAAAATTAATGTGTTTAAGCGGCACCGTGCTTAGTGAGTATCTAAAACCAGATTTAAAAATGTCACTGGGCATGCGCAGAAAAAATTTTTTTTAATTGTAAATTATCGCTAATTAAACAGCGCGAAATAAACAATTTCTATCAGGTTTAATCTTATATTTCACAAACATAATTATCATAAAAATAAAAATAGTAGAGAGAGATCTAGAGAGACTTCTCGGAATAAACATGTTTATCATTAAAACATGTCACTGGGCATGCGCAGAAACAGTGAGTTTCTAAAGACATGTAAACATGCCACTGAGCATGCGCAGAAATCAATGTTTTAATTGTAAATTATCGCTAATTAATAGAAATTGCGGTTACAAAAACCAAATTTGACAAATCTACATATTACAATCTTTCGTTTAAGACCAAAACAAAGCAAACTGATGCAGTAGTTTTCTCCCACGGACTGCCCAAAAAGTCGGCTTAGCAACTTAAATATATAGATTTTTTGTTTGGAAAGCACTTTCTAGCTATTTCGTAACGGTTTGACATATTTTCTAAGTGTGACTTTTTTTTATGCGGTCCCTCTCCACAGCATATATATTTTTTTTTAATATGTTGTGAAAAATTATTTGTTGTAGCTATATATAAAGTTTCTGAATTTTATTTTTTTAAGCGATTTTTTTGTACAGTCCGTATCTACCGTACAAAAATAGGTTTGACTGTATTCCCATGAGTTTCGTTTCAAACGTTACCTGACTATATAAATATACAAGCTACTGTTTATGACAAACCTAGAAATTTCTGAAGAGACATTCACCTGAAATTTGAGAAAGTCATATCATAGAACTTATACTGGGCCACAATTGTGTACAGTCGAACCCCGTTATAGCGAACCCCGTATATAACGAACTCACGGATATAACGAACGAAAATTTTGGTCCCTCCGTTTTCCTATTGTACGTAATTTAATTAGTGTTGTGTAAGTTTAATGTACTCGATTTTAGACGATTTAATTCATTAATGATCATTTTTAATAGATTTTTTATCATTTTTTCAATATATCATTAATGAATACACATTGAAAATAATGAGTTACACATTTTGTGAACTCTAGCATTTTTCTTAACGGTTCGACTATACCGAACCACCGGATAAAGCGAACAAAACCTTTGGTCTCTTGAAGTTCGTTAGAACGGGGTTCGACTGTATATTGTGGTTGTAGATCTGGTAGACCATCTTTTCTTTACTTATATAAAAGTCTAGAGTAGAAAAATGTAGGTAACCATTCCGGGACGAACCAAGTCGGGAACATCTTAACATTGCGACGCCATTTTCTGAATTTTTTCTTGAAAAATAATACCACAAAATTTACATATTTTGAAAGCCCTTTAAAAATTTTCAAGTGAAACACCCTAGCTCAAAACCGTTTAGTTTTTTAAATATCTTCAAATTAAAATATCCATTGAAAAGAATCATTTATTCAATTGAGTCATTCACTTGAATTTCGAATTCATTCTACTCCATGGTTTATCATATTCCCTTTAAATAACTACATTTTTAATGTTTAATTTTAATGTTAATTAAATTGTGTTTCACTTTGCTAATTATTATAAATTAATGCCTGATGTGTTGTGAGTCATTTATTTTTGAAACTATTTAGTTTTGTTTTATTTTATTGTTGTTTACTCCTGTTTAAAGTATCGTTTTCAGCAAATGCCTGCTGTATGGTGAGTCATTCACTTTGAAACAGTTTTGGCTTAGTTTTGATTTAGTTTAGTTTTGTTTTGTTGTTTACTGCTGTTTAAGTACAGTTTGTTATTTAATTGGCTAACTTTTATGTATTTTTATTTATTTAATATTGATGCAGAATTTTACACTTAAAGAAAAATTATATTTTTCTGGAACCTATATAGCATTATGTACCTGTATTCATCGTAGTATATGTTTAAAATCTTTCTTCATTTCATTCAAAAATAGAATCTTCATGCATTTTTTTTTGTTTTTTGTTCGTATGAACTCTTATGAGAAGGAAACGTTGATCAACATTCCGTCATTTTTGACGGGGGTTACAATTTGTATTTTTATTTATTTAATATTGATGCAGAATTTTACACTTAAAGAAAAATTATATTTTTCTGGAACCTATATAGCATTATGTACCTGTATTCATCGTAGTATATGTTTAAAATCTTTCTTCATTTCATTCAAAAATAGAATCTTCATGCATTTTTTTTTTGTTTTTTGTTCGTATGAACTCTTATGAGAAGGAAACGTTGATCAACATTCCGTCATTTTTGACGGGGGTTACAATTTGTATTTTTATTTATTTAATATTGATGCAGAATTTTACACTTAAAGAAAAATTATATTTTTCTGGAACCTATATAGCATTATGTACCTGTATTCATCGTAGTATATGTTTAAAATCTTTCTTCATTACATTCAAAAATAGAATCTTCATGCATTTTTTTTTTTTTTTTTTGTTCGTATGAACTCTTATGAGAAGGAAACGTTGATCAACATTCCGTCATTTTTGACGGGGGTTACAATTTGTATTTTTATTTATTTAATATTGATGCAGAATTTTACACTTAGAGAAAAATTATATTTTTCTGGAACCTATATAGCATTATGTACCTTGTAGAGTATTGCATTTCAACCTCTCCGTTAACAAAAGAAATTCTTCTATCTCGGCCTGAGACACTTCAAAAGATTTCCGACGGCTTGGGTGGCAATATGCTGACAGCAATTTTCCTTTTGTTCATCCGATAGAATTGTTCCACAGGACCTCAGGGGACGTGGTCATTTTTCTTGATTTAGTCATCGCCACCGGGTGACGCCGCTGGTATTTATTATAAATGACAGGAGACCCCCCAGGTGCTTTCATTCATGAACTATCAATTGTTAAGCAGCATCCTGGAGGCGTCGCGTGCCTAAACAAAAGGACTCGTGCCTTTCGCATTTTACCGAAGCGGCCCTTTTGAGACTCTTTGAAGTGGCTTGGAGGACAAACTAAAAAGGCGGCCGCTTTAGACCCGGGGAAAATATTTCATTATCGCCCCAGGAAACCCATTTCCGTTGCTCACTTGTTCTAGATCGTTCGACTTTCTGGAGAGTGATGCAATATCCGGTGGAGGTCTTCTATAAAAAGAGAATGGACCCCTCAGTCGAGGCTTGCGTCTTTTTAGTTCCTGACACGTAGCGGATCCAATTCTAAGAGCAGCCGGGTTTGCCGCCCTTATCGGTTCAGCGTCCCTTGTGACTGTTTTGCAGCGACGATCTAGTTCCTGCAGGAGTAAACATACTCCACTAATTTGTCGGAGACCAGTCTTCGTGGAAGGAGCCTTTGCTACCTTATTTTAAAGTGAGGAGTCCTTTCTCCTTAATTTAATAATTTCATCGCTACCGGGTGCGTGCAGTGATCACCGCCGTTGATATTATTGGGGAGCCCTTTCCCGTCAGGAGAAGTGCCGTTTCTTCATCATTGAAGCAGAGCCAGTTCTGCTAGCCTAGCGGACTTCTGTGTTCTTACTCCGCCCCCACGCCGATAAAATCGAGTGTGATTACCTACGTTACGAAGTTCATCTTACATCTGTGCAGTGTACATATCTCATCATCATCAATTTGATTAATAAATTGCATTTGTTTTGTTTATGTAATGAGTGATGTATACCTGGTGTGTTTAAATCATCTTCTGGTTGACACTACGAACCTCAGTTCGCTACAGAAGGTATATATTCATTCATAATTTTGGTGGCAGCGTTTCGACGAAAAAAAAGCGACAGTAAGAACATTTTGTTTTTTATAGTGACAGTCGCGTGTGTTCAGAACTGTGACTGTGCGAAAGTGCTATTGCTGGTGTGTATCCTGTGAAGTAGTGTAGAGCGGCTGACGTTCTTGTGAAATCTGCTAAACTGCTGCAGTGTTAATTTCCTTAGTGACATTCGCGCGTGTTTCAGAACTGAGACTGTGTGAAAGTGCTATCGCGGGTGTGTGTATCCTGTGAATTAGAGTAGGACGTTTGACGTTCTTGTGCCATCTGATAAACTTGCTGCAGTGCCAACTAGATGCCAGTCTTCACATCAAATTGTGAGTACCATTCTGTTTCTCTTTTGTGCTGGTATCCAACAGTAGTTTAGTAAATAATATTTTGGTTGTTTTCTCAGAAGTAGGAGAATTAAATGGTTGAATTTAATAACCGTAATTAATAGCTTGATCTGAACTTAAAAGGTGTTAAAATTTTTTTTAATTTGAGGTAAAATAAGAACTAGTGTTATTGTGTAAAGTAGAATTGTTATTGAAATAGTAGTGTGTTAAATTAGTTCTCAGAAATTAAGGAATGTAACTGTGCTCAAAAAGAAATAGTGTAACTACATTGTGTTTAACTATTTTGCATTGTGTATTGTTGTGATATGTTAAAAGCAAAGTGATTTATCTTTTATGAACCTTAAAATAGTAACATCGCAAGCGGAATGTTAAAAGTAATTTAGTTCATATTTGTTAATACATTGCATGTGTACGTTAATTGATTGTGTTGTGTAGTTGCATTTTGTGTTCAGGTTTTAAAGTAATTACTACCTCAGGGTTTATAATAGTGTGTAGTATTCTGTGTAGTATTGTAATAGCTTTGTATTCTGTCAAACATGGGTTCCCTTGTTCGTGCAAAGAAAGAGGACTTAGTTAACCTCGCTATAGAAATGAGTTGTGAGGTAGATTTGGGAATGCTGAAGCTTGAGATGATCAAAAAAATTGAAAGTTCAGCAGATTACAATGTAAAATTGGCTGAAGGGTTGTTAGCTGAAATTATGGAGACCCGTATAGAAAACGAGCAACGAGAGCGGGAAGAACGGTTAGCCCGGCAAAAACGGGAAGATGAATTAGCTCAACAAGAACGGGAGGATAGGTTAGCTCAACAAGAGCGAGAGTTTGAGCTAGCCAAATTAAGACTGAGTAGGGAAGCCCCCCAAGAAAGCCCGTCTGTTAGTCCTCCGAGACCTGCGGGACACTCATTAAGGCACATAATGCAAAAATTCGACCCGGAAGAAACTGATATAAGCCTGTACCTTTGCCTTTTTGAACGGCAGGCACAGCATTTAAAAATACCGGAAGCTGAATGGTCAGGCAGTTTAATTAGCCTGTTACCATTATCAGTAGCGGCCATTGTGTTACGGGAAAAAGTCGAGGACACACAAAAATATTCCCATGTTAAGAGCGTGCTTCTCGAGCGATTCAGGCTCAGTCCTGAAGCTTTTCGTCAGAAGTTTGTTAGACACCAGCGTAAGCCAGGAACCCTATGGAAAGATTATCTTTTCGAAATAAAGACGTATTTCGAAGGTTGGATAGAGGGTCTCGGTGTTACAACTTTTGAATCGTTAAAAGATCTCTTTCTGGTCGACCAATTAAAACGGAAAATGGGAAGTGAAATCCGGGAGCAAAATATAAGGGATTGGGAGAATTACATGTCCCCTGAAACCTTGGTCAAAGACGCGGATCAGTTTGAGCTTATCAGAAAAACAGGTAAGCCCCCCAACCAGCCGAAGAAATTCGAGGGACGCGCGCCCGACCAACGTAAAATGTTTGGGGCTGTAAAAACGGGAGAGAAAGTTGAAAAATCCCCCGAACAACACGAACCCGAACGAAATTTAGATAAGGTGAGCTCCCCTCGCCCAAAAGAAAACCGCCGTAAAGAATGGAACCATAAAGAGTTCGACAAAAGGCGTGTGACAGACATTAAGTGCTATTTTTGCCACGAGGTCGGGCATGTTAGGCCCCAGTGTCCGTTATTAACAAAAAAAGAAGAGGTTAACTCCATAGGTGCCGATTTGGAAATCACAGATCCCTTAAAACCATATGTGAGTATAGGGACTGTGAACGGCCAGGTATGTGAGATACTTAGAGATACGGGTAGTACGATTGATCTGGTTTGTAAAAGATTTATTTCGCCCGACGACTACCTCGGCGAAACAGTCTGGCTCACTCAGCCGTTAGACACTCGTGCCATTAACGTGCCCCTAGCGCGCGTAATTCTGAACTCCCAGTATGGAAATATAACAACAAAGGCCTGTGTCATTTGCGACAGGTCAAATCAACAAAGATACATACTGGGAAATCAAACGGCAGCTCTTCTAAGACAGGGTCAACAAAACTCTAAGAGCATGCAAATCAATGCAATAACGCGCTCGCGTTCCAAATGTCAAGAGAGCTGTACACAGACACTTCAGTCAAACGATTCTCTTCGAGAGCGTTCGGACAATAGTCCCTCAGATGGGGAGTCAATCGTTTTGACACAACTGGAAAGGGAGGAACAGGCGAAATTGTTAGTTTTACCCCCCCTCGACCGCGAAGACCCAGCGTTGAGTCTATTAAATGTTTCCCCAGAGAAATTCGCAGACGCACAGCGGGAATGTGTAGAATTGGCCGCATTGTTAAAAAAAATCGAAAGTCCAAGTCAAACCGGCGAGAAGGGTTATGTAGTGATAAACGGGTTATTGTGTAAACAACAGAGGGACCACTTTGGGGATACACGAAGTCCTTTAGTTGTCCCACAGGTATTCAGGGAGAAACTGTTGTATGGAAAAAACCTACGAACACCCGAAGTTTTATTGTACGAAGGTTGGATGGGAGGTTGTGAGGAAGAGAGACCCGTGACAGAGCACGTCCTTACCCTAGTGAATAGATTAAAAAGAGAGCGAGAGTTAGCTGCTCAGAAAATGGCTGAAGAACAATCTAAGCGTAAGGAAGCGTATGATAAGAGCTCAGTTAAAAGGGATTTCGAGGTTGGAGATTTAGTTCTGATTTTCTCTCTATCTCGGACTATCAAAACGGCGCCGAAGTGGATAGACCCAGGGAAAATTGAAGCTCGCATATCTGAGACGAATTATCGAGTGCAAACTCCCGGACCTAGACAGAAATCCAGCATTTACCATAGTAATATGCTGAAGCCCTGTATCAGGCGTCCCGAAACTATAAATTGGGTTTATGAAGGTAAAGTCGAAATTGGTACTGAGGATGATTTCGCAATCCACGTTTTTGAAACCGGTGCTACCGATTTCGATTACGAGGAGATTGTGCGCGAGAGCGAACTTGACGCTCGTCTAAATCTCACTCAAAAAAGGGAATTAAAGAAATTATTGTGTAGCCATGCAAATATTTTTTCTAATAACCCAGGAAAAACCGAGAAAGTTACGCATTACATAGAGCTGATCTCGGATAAGGTCGTTAGGTCTAGACCATACAAAACGTCACACCGACAGAACGAAATCTTGAAGTTGGAGATTGACAAAATGTTAAAATTAGGAGTGATAGAAGTAGGTGAGTCTGATTTTACCTCGCCTATCATTTTGGTAGAAACCGATGGTCGTGAGCCGAGACCCTGTATTGATTATCGTAGGTTGAACGAAATAATTCGCACCGAATATTACCCCCTCCCCAACATAGAGGAAAGGGTTGAACAAGTTGCAGGATCTGATTTCATAACAATACTCGATCTTGCAAAGGGGTATTGGCAAATCCCCTTGACAGAAAGGGCCCAACGCATTGCGGCTTTTGTCACCTCATTCGGGACATTCAGGCCTTTGCGGATGCCTTTCGGGCTTAAAAACGCACCTTTCTTTTTCAGTAAGCTCATGGCTGACGTCCTAAATGGGTGTGAGGAGTATGCCGTTCCATATATCGACGACATCGCGATATTTTCTAAGACCTGGGACGAGCATCTGAAGCATTTAGATATCGTGTTAAGTCGTGTAGCGCAAGCGCAGCTCACAATCAAATCATCGAAATGTCGGTTCGCCCAAAACCATGTAAAATACTTGGGGCACATGGTCGGCGGAGGTTATCGAAATCCCGCCGAATTAAAGGTAAAATGCATTAGGGAATTTCCCCGGCCAGAGACAAAGACGAGTATTCGGGCATTTCTGGGTCTCACTGGGTATTACGCGCACTATATTCCAAATTATTCTATGATAGCGGCCCCCTTAACCGATGCGTTAAAGGGACGGGAGAAACGCGCGGCGGTTGTGTGGGACGAAGCTTGCGAGACAGCGTTCACCACTCTGAAAGACGCTCTTATAAAAACACCTGTGCTACGAGCTCCTGATTTTACTGTTCCATTTATTGTCCAAACGGACGCATCCGATCTGGGAGCCGGGGTAGTGTTGGCCCAACAAATAGGTGATAAGGAACATCCTATCCTGTACCTGAGTAGGAAGTTCTCTGAGCCCGAAAGGAAATACAGCACCACAGAAAAAGAGTGCTTGGCGATCATATTCGCGTTAAAAAAACTTCACTACTATCTGGACGGAAGCGAATTCAAAATCGTGACCGACCATAACCCATTGGTATGGCTCAAGAAGAATGCCAGTTCAAATGGCCGTCTTTTTCGGTGGCAACTTATGTTGCAGCAATTTTGTTTTCGGGTAGAACACAAGCCGGGAAGACAGAATACAAACGCTGACGCTTTAAGCAGATACATTCCTTAAACGTCCGCGAATTACCTAGATTTGTAAATGTAGTAACCTAGAGAATTAATTGTTAGTACCATGAATTTATTTGTGTTTGTATTTAGTAATCCAGTTAGTGCATGTGTACGTACTTGTTAGAATTGTGTATTTTTTTTTTGTGTAGTAGAAAAAAAAAACTGTTGGAACTGGTACATTAGATAGCAGAATTGGGAACCACCCACACGAAACGTTGGTTTTCAATATGCAACCACATTGAAAACTTTAACGGCAGGGGGGTTATGTAGAGTATTGCATTTCAACCTCTCCGTTAACAAAAGAAATTCTTCTATCTCGGCCTGAGACACTTCAAAAGATTTCCGACGGCTTGGGTGGCAATATGCTGACAGCAATTTTCCTTTTGTTCATCCGATAGAATTGTTCCACAGGACCTCAGGGGACGTGGTCATTTTTCTTGATTTAGTCATCGCCACCGGGTGACGCCGCTGGTATTTATTATAAATGACAGGAGACCCCCCAGGTGCTTTCATTCATGAACTATCAATTGTTAAGCAGCATCCTGGAGGCGTCGCGTGCCTAAACAAAAGGACTCGTGCCTTTCGCATTTTACCGAAGCGGCCCTTTTGAGACTCTTTGAAGTGGCTTGGAGGACAAACTAAAAAGGCGGCCGCTTTAGACCCGGGGAAAATATTTCATTATCGCCCCAGGAAACCCATTTCCGTTGCTCACTTGTTCTAGATCGTTCGACTTTCTGGAGAGTGATGCAATATCCGGTGGAGGTCTTCTATAAAAAGAGAATGGACCCCTCAGTCGAGGCTTGCGTCTTTTTAGTTCCTGACACGTAGCGGATCCAATTCTAAGAGCAGCCGGGTTTGCCGCCCTTATCGGTTCAGCGTCCCTTGTGACTGTTTTGCAGCGACGATCTAGTTCCTGCAGGAGTAAACATACTCCACTAATTTGTCGGAGACCAGTCTTCGTGGAAGGAGCCTTTGCTACCTTATTTTAAAGTGAGGAGTCCTTTCTCCTTAATTTAATAATTTCATCGCTACCGGGTGCGTGCAGTGATCACCGCCGTTGATATTATTGGGGAGCCCTTTCCCGTCAGGAGAAGTGCCGTTTCTTCATCATTGAAGCAGAGCCAGTTCTGCTAGCCTAGCGGACTTCTGTGTTCTTACTCCGCCCCCACGCCGATAAAATCGAGTGTGATTACCTACGTTACGAAGTTCATCTTACATCTGTGCAGTGTACATATCTCATCATCATCAATTTGATTAATAAATTGCATTTGTTTTGTTTATGTAATGAGTGATGTATACCTGGTGTGTTTAAATCATCTTCTGGTTGACACTACGAACCTCAGTTCGCTACAACCTGTATTCATCGTAGTATATGTTTAAAATCTTTCTTCATTACATTCAAAAATAGAATCTTCATGCATTTTTTTTTTGTTGTTGTTGTTCGTATGAACTCTTATGAGAAGGAAACGTTGATCAACATTCCGTCATTTTTGGCGGGGGTTATATACTAGTATAACATATGAACTTCACTTGTGTGTGATAAGCTAAAAAAAAAATAAACGGAACATCTATCAAACACTCTATATATAGGCTACTGTTTAGCATACGCCACCAAGAATTTTCCGATAAAAAGATTGATTGAAATTTGAGAAAAGAACATCACGAGCCGTATTTAGTGCCAAAACATTTCGGTCCTTCAGAGTGCTATTCCTCCAGTACAACTGAGAGTAATACTCCAACTTCTTACTTGCAGCTGAAATTAGATTCCGATAACCACGATGGATCATAGCGAAGAGCGGAAAAAAATGCGCACCGATCAAACGCTATCAGATCGTGTCTCCGAACGTTTTCACCTTCCCTTTCGCTACTCCCCCTCCCTTCGGAGACGACTCATGTACCACCATTTCCACGAAATCGAATTTGCCGTAATGCATAAAAGGGAAAGAACACTTTAGAGATGGCCATCCGAAGGAAAAGAGAAGGAAATGGGGGAAGAAGGGAAAAAAAGCAGTTCCAAAGCGAGATGATTATGGTTTTTGTTTGTGTGTTCGGGGCGCTTGGGCTTTGTTTATAATTGAGGTGTCAAGGTGAGTAAAGTCCCATTAAAATGGATGTGGATTTCTTGCAGATGGAGTTTTCGGTGTTTTTCTCATATTGAAACCTTTTCTTTTAGTCTTTCGGCAGTGAAATGCGTTTGTTAAGAAATGCGCATATAGACCATCCACTCTCAAGTTTGAAAAAAAAAAAAAAAAAGAGTAAATATAGTGCACTGTAAATATACTTTTCCTGCTCTATATTTAACTATATCAGTTTCTAGACATACACACACACACACACACACATATACGTATATATATATATATATATACACTGCTGGCCACCCAAATTGCAACACCAATAAAGACAAGAGATATCACAACAAAATTTATTTTGTAGATAACATGTTGACCAAGTATCAAATGGTTAAATTTATAGACTTCTGTGAAGTATGGTTCCTGCCAAAATCAGTAGCCAGAGTAGCCGCCATTGTTGGAGATCACCGCTGCCACACGCCTCGGCATTGATTCAAAGAGACTTTGGATGAGTTCTTGGGGTACAGCAGACCAAGCAGCTTCCACACGTTGCCAAAGTTGATCTGCCGTGGCAGCTGGGAATGGAATCTGGGTCAATCGTAGAGCAACCATGGACCACATGTTTTCTATCGGCGAAAGATCCGGAGAGCGAGGCGGCCAGGGAAGCAATTCAATCTGGCGATTGACGAAGAACCGTTGGACAATGCATGCCACGTGTGGTCGCGCATTATCCTGCTGAAATATGGCTGTGGGCAAACCCTGAAGGTAAGGAAGGACAACTGGCTCCGACACCTCGGAGATGTAGCGCTGGCTGTTTAAAGTACCGGCAATGCGTACTAGATGTGTGCGAGAGTGATATCCAATACCGCCCCATACCATAATACCCGGTGCAGGACCAGTGTGGCGGTGCATAACGCAGCTGTTCAGCATCCTCTCTTCACGGTGTCTCCAGACTCGAATGCGACCATCGTGGTGTTGCAGACAGAAGCGTGACTCGTCAGTAAAGACAATTTCATTTCATTCTGTCGTCCACATCCTTCTGTCATCGTTCCATTGGCGGCGGAGACGTCTGTGGTTCTGCGTCAAGGGTAGACAAAGCAATGGACGTCTTGCGGACAGACCACTCTGCTGTAAACGGCGTCGAATGGTACGCGAGACACTGGATGATGCGTTACAGACTGCATGTGCTGTGCTATGGTTCGTGATGTGACTGAGCGATCTGTCACTGCCATGCGCACAATTTGCCTGTCATCACGTGAAGTGGTGCGCTGAGGTGGATGCGATCGAACACGCCGGAAAGAAAATAATTATTCTGACCGTATATTATACTGATCAACCTGTTTCGGAAATACATATGATTCTTCAGAAAATTTACATGTTTTGTCTTAAGTGTACTAGTGTTTTCGTTCCTTGAAGTATTTAATGAAGAAAGACCTATACCATGTGGGGCCTGGGCCATATAATTTGTCAGCAAATATCGGGTTTGCATTTGCTTGTGTGGTATGCGTATCATGAAGGAACCAGGCTAACTGTTAAACAAAATTAATTTTAACGGACTTCTCCTGTAGAACCAAACTCGTAACCTTAAAACCAAACCCGAAAGTGAGGGAAATATCTGTTTCTCCTCTTATGTAATCTAAAATAAGAACATTTATTTATCATTTTTTCACTCAATCCTTTTGAACAGGTCCGTAGTCTAGCTATGATCTCAATATTTTATCTATCTCCCTCTACATAGGCAAAGGATTTCTTTAAAGCATTCAACATTTTGTTTTGCGTTCAAAACTCACTCTAAAGCAGAAGGTGATGAACATTTTTAAGATTTAAATCTTTGTTTATTGTACCGTTTACAGCCGACATGAAGCATTTAACAGTATATCAGTTGTTGTTTAGGTTGATCTGTGTTCTTTTAAGACTAATATTTACTTTGGAAATAACTACCCTTTTTTACCGTATTCCTTTAGTGTCCCCAAGGTTAAAAAGAAAAGCAGATAATGAAACCAAGACACTTAACTTGCTGATGCTTTTACCAATGTTCGTCATTCAGATAGTCTTTGAAAATTTGTGATAAATTTTTTTAAAAAAATTATACAAAATACCAGTATCGAAACATACACATTCAGGTATAAACATTACATACTATAACTTTTGGAAGTGTACACTGGTGAATGAATGTAACTCCAAGTAGAACTGATTAAAATAAAAACATATTTGATTTAAAAAAAATTAAATTAAAACTTATTTTTTGCAAATGTTTCTAGATTTATCTCTTTATTGATTGTTGATAATAATAACGATTTTTTATGTATTTGAAGCAATACCCGGTAAAGATTGATGTTTTTTTATCCCAAAATAATTCAAAATAGCAGACCTTTGAAAACTGAACTGATGGTTTGACAAACTGTGGGGTACGGATTATATTTATTTAATTTTTTAATGAGAGTTCCTCGCATCACCGCAATAACACGGTTATTAAACTCCCAATTCGAGGATTAGAGACGAGGATTCGACCTTATTTTCTGGATGGTTACCATGGCACACGACTGTTTAACTGGTATTTACAGTTAGTCAGACATATGAAAAAATTCATGCTTGAGAGAGAAACATGTATTGAAAAAAATGTACTTGCCAATATCATATAAAAGAAAGGGAATATATTAGGAATGTAATAAAACTGAGAGTACCTAACATCGCCATGGTAGTTAATCTGGTACAGCACCTGAATAAAAGGGAAACTCGAATCAGATTCTCGGTCCCAATAGACAGTCATTACCAGGTGTACATAAATTAAAGATTTCAGTAATTTATCATACCAAGCTAAATTTATATTAACATTATATTGAAAATTATTCTGAATTTAGATATGCACTTTTTATATATCGAAATTATATAAAAAATTATATTTAAATTAGATATACATTTTATATATTGAAAATATACTAAAATTATATTGAATTTACATGTATATTTATATATATTAAAACTATAAGGAATTATATAGAAAATTATATGGAAAATATATCGAAATTCTACACAAATTAAGTTACATGAATTAAAGATTTCAGTAATTTATCATACCAAGCTAAATTTATATTAACATTATATTTAAAATTATACTTAATTTAGTTATACACTTTTTATATATCGAAATTATATAAAAATTATATTGAAATGAGATATGCATTTTTATATATTGAAAATATTCTAAAATTATATTGAACTTACATGCATATTTATATATATTAAAACTATAAGGAATTATATAGAAAATTATATGGAAAATATATCGAAATTCTACACAAATTAAGTTACATAAATTAAAGATTTCAGTAGTTTATCATACCAAGCTAAATTTATATTAACATTATATTGAAAATTAAACTGAATTTAGATATACACGTTTTATATATCGAAATTATATAAACAATTATATTTAAATTAGATATACATTTTTATATATTGAAAATATACTAAAATTATATAGAATTTACATGTATATTTATATATATTAAAACTATAAGGAATTATATAGAAAATTATATGGAAAATATATCGAAATTCTACACAAATTAAGTTACATGAATTAAAGATTTCAGTAATTTATCATACCAAGCTAAATTTATATTAACATTATATTTAAAATTATACTGAATTTAGTTATACATTTTTTATATATCGAAATTATATAAAAATTATATTGAAATGAGATATGCATTTTTATATATTAAAAATATTCTAAAATTATATTGAATTTACATGTATATTTATATATATTAAAACTATAAGGAATTATATAGAAAATTATATGGAAAATATATCGAAATTCTACACAAATTAAATTATTATCTATTTGTAGTATAATGTAGTATAACGTGTATTGTATTATAATGTAGTATAATGTATAATGTAGTTTAATGTGTATTGTATTATCTATTCCTTAGCTGATGCAGAGAAAAATAATAGCAGACGCAAAATTTGTGGTCGAAATATTCCCAACAACTGAATCTTAACCTTAATTCAACACGCTATTTAATTACTTTCCAGCACTTTCCCAATCAAACTTTACGCAAAAGTGCCCTCTCACAGAAAAAGGGCTGCGAAAGACAAACCAGACAAACTGCTCGGAGATAAAAACCTCCATCCCGACAAATGCCTGCCGACGACCAGCGAATATTCTATTTCATCCAGTAATCATGAATCGTTAAATAAAATCCTCCTCATCCGCGTACACACACACACACACACACACACACTAGCTTGCTTATGAATACATACATGCCTGCCCGGCTCCATGCAGCAAAAACTGACGGAAGAAAGAAAAGCGGGAGAAGAAGAAAACTAAATCCTGTCTCCAGTTGCCTCTTTTTATTTGGACGTGCCGGGAAAAAAATCTGGATAATCGTTGCTCACATTTGAGAAGTTACGACGCGAGCGATTTATTCTGTTTCCCTTCTGTATGCACGCCGAAGAGAAGTCGATTTGGGAGGGGAAGGATTTATTTTCCGGAATAAACATAAATGCTCACTTTTGGACTGCTTCAGAAACGTCAGCGGCCAAGGAGTCAAATTCGGGCGAGGAGTTAAATTCAGCCCGCAAAAACTGGAGGATTTATTTTATGCCCCGCGTTTCGCGTTTTAACTTCTGCTGTGAACGCTGACTGTAACTTTAGCGCTTTCCCCCCTCCCTTTCTTTGGAGGTTCTGAGGTACTTCTCGAAAACTTTTTTTTTTATTATTATTTTGTCCTAATTGCAATTCCGCGTAAAGTAACAGGAAAACATAGGAGCAGAATTACTGTTTTCATTCTTAAGAAAGGGGTTGCCCTCAGTGAAATTGAACACTTGGAGAGATCAGGCTACGGACGTATGTGATTAATATGTTGAAAAGTACATCCATGAAGTAAATCATTGGAAATAACAAACACTTCCCGACATCACCGTAATTATTAAATACCAGGATTTTGGACATCATGGTTCAGAGCCCGGTTCTAACAGATGGTTTTTATAGTAGCGCCCGACAATTGAATAGCGTATGGAAAAAATATCTGTTAATTTACATATTATAAATGGTATATCTAAAAAAAATCAGCATCATAGGATAGTTAAATTTTTATGAAATTTTAAATATGCATAGGTCAGCACTCGAGACGTTAGCCCCAATAAGAACAGGCAAAATATTTGAGGGTAGTTATTCAGATAACTCTTTCTCTCGACAGTCGGGTTAGTTGTTAGAATGGCAACGAGCTTTCTAGGACTGGGTTTGAATGCTGGTTCTGGAAGTTATCCATTGTCGAGAATGAAAGGTGTTTATTACTGTAGTATAAACATTTTTATGAAATGAATCTTGAACTATTATAATAATCGTCTTCTACTTTAATCAGGGGTGTCCGGCCCGCGGCCCAAAGCAAGTATTAGTGCGGCTCAGAAAGTTGTAAGATCAACACTACAACCGCGGCACTTTCGGTCTACCTAGAACCGCAGAGCAGGTGAGTTTGACCTTTAACGGCAAAACGTATAAAAATTTAAATTTCGTTAAGTAAAATATTACAGTGATAATATTTCTTTAGAATTTACATTAAATATTACATACAAGTCAGCGGAAATGAACTAAAATTTTGGAAGATAGTGTTATTCAAAATTTTACTTCCTTAAGCAAGTCTCTCTTAAGTGACTGTTATAAAAAAAAGGATCAATTTTCTATTGCTCAGCTGACAGGAATGACCGTACGAAATGGCTTCTTCAGTGTACAGAAAAGTCCCCAAAGGGATTCATGACAGTTGCAGGATTTTGTTACAATGGTAAATTAAAAATCAAAACTCTCTCAAGTAAAGCCAAAATTAATTCACTCTACTATCAGCAGAATATTTTAGAACCAAATTTTTAAGAAGAAATTCCAGGCTTATATGGAAAGGACATTGATAAAGTTGAGTTTCTTATGGACAAAGCCTCTAGTCACACGTCTAAATCAACTGCCGCTTATTTAGCAAAGAAAAAATCAGAAACAGGAATAAAGTATATCTCATTTAATGAAATACCTGTAAAATCATCTGACGCTTCTCCAATGGACTTTTGCGCTTTCGGTTTATTAAAACTAGCCTTAGGAAAACGGCATTCAAGAACACTGAACAGACTTTGGAAAATGGTCCAAGAGGAATGGGGTAAAATTGACATGAGAGTATTAAGAGTAAGAAAACGTTTACTCTCATGGAAAATTAGAGCTAGAGCTATTGTCAAGAACCATGGCTTTCAGATAGAAGGAAATCGCCGCAAAAAATACGGTATTTATACATAGAACTTAGCTATCAATATATATATATATATATATTATTTATTGTTGTTGTTTCCAATCCCTTTCGTGTAGGAAAACCTACACCAAAGTCCAATGGACCTTGGTCCTTGGCGAAGGGTAGTAAGTAGCCTCACTTTAAGGTCAGGTACCACTAGGTCTGAAGACTGACTTGAATATTATTTATTATATTTATTATATGTATGTTTCTTTTTTATCGATATTAAGTAAGAAATTGAAAATATCTTTATATACCTAACAAAATGCAAAATTTCTTTTCTAAAAATCTTCCCATAAATTTGAGATACGTCTTATCGTAAAGTGCGTCTTATGGTCCGAAAAATACGGTGTGTGTATATTTAAACAGGGTGTCCGGGCTAAAAGTATCCAAAGTCATGACTTATTTATACGGAACTACCCATTAGAATTTTTAAAAAATTATTTAAATAGAGAGAACATCTCACCAAGTTTTAATATCAATCATAGATTTCTATCATAGTATCATAGATTTCGATGTGTGCACCTTTGTAGCACGACTAACGTCCCAATGGTAATCCAGTTCTCTCCAAGCATTTCGTAGCATATCAGGCGTTATTAGAATGTTTTGCTTGGGGATTCATTAAATCCGTTGTGTATAAACAAAAAATTGAAACTGTGGATGAGTTGAAGAAGCGTATCGTTCAAGCAATTTGTATAATAACTCCTGATATGCTACGAAACACCTGTAGAGAACTGGATTACCCTTTAGACGTAAGTTGTGCTACAAAAGGTGCACACATCAAAATCTATGATACTATAATTGAAGTCTATTATTGATATTAAAACTTGGTGAGAAGTTCTTTCTATTTAATTTTTCTTTAAATTCTAATGGGTAGTTCCGTAAAAATAAGGCATGACTTTTGGATACTTTTAGCCCGGACACTCTGCATATTTACGTGCCTCTCAGGGGCAGATCATTCGGGAGAACAGTCGGAAGTACGGTTCTTAAACAGATCTGCGACTTGTTTATTGCTGAAGTTTCAGTAATCCAAATGAAATGTAGTTCAGTTCATCCAGCAACTTGAAAGTGAGAAATATCTTTCATGATAGACCCATTATGGAAACATGCTTCGTGTCTACTTTATCAGGAGTTATTACACGAATTGCTTGAATGATACGCTTCTTCGACTCATCCACAGTTTCAATTTTTTGTTTATACACAACGGATTTAATGAATCCCCAAGCAAAAAAGTCTAATAACACCTGATATGCTACGAAACACTTGGAGAGAACTGGATTACCATTTAGACGTTTGTCGTGCTACAAAAGGTGCCCACATCGAAATCTATGATACTATGATAGAAATCTATGATTGATATTAAAACTTGGTGAGATGTTCTTTCTATTTAAATAATTTTTTAAAAATTCTGGTGGGTAGTTCCGTAAAAATAAGTCATGACTTTTGGATACCTTTACCCCGGACACCCTGTATATACAGATGCGTAAGGAGGGGGGGGGGGGGGAGGGGGTCTATCATGCCCCGGGTGCTACTCGCAGAGGGACGCCAAAAAGGTATCGATCCCCGGGCGCCAGTTATTCTCGCTACGTCACTGTGTATATAAACCTCAAATGATAGAAATAAAATTTTATAGTGCCTTTTAATAATATAATGTATAAATTTAGAAGTTAATAAAAGAAGTAGTTTGTTTTATCTCATTCTCTTAATGCTTTATTTTTAGTTAAGTATAATTATACACTGCGGGATTCATATATTTTTGAAAATGTAAGATGACAAAAATTTGTTTTATTAATTAAAATAATCTCATGTACTAAATCGGGTTTCGTAAATATATATTTTTGAAGCTTTTCCACACATGATCATATGCAGAGAGAGGCTTTATTCAGCAGATAGCAAAGAAAAAAAATTGTTTTCGTTCATTCAAAAAATAAACTATTGTTAACAACACATATCAAGGAACAAACTTCATGCTCTCGGTATCCCTTTCTGCGTGATTTTGATTTGTCTTGCGCCATATAACAGCCATAAAGTCCTTTTCAGAAAGGGCGTAATTGCCTCCTCGCAAACCACAACCCTCATTCCGATATGTTCCCTTTGTTCAAAACCACTTCACAGCCACATAATCTTATCACAGAATCGCCGGCGGAATGTGCGCCCCGCTAAGGAGGCACGCGCAGACGATCCCCAGAAGAATTCCCCTTTCAATTACAGACTTTTATCGTCCAAATTTTATTGCCTTTTATTGCATTTAGAAGAAACCAACGCCAAACGACTGGAGAGTGATAACCATAAAACGTTCCACTTTGGAACGACCACCCTCAATGTCTTCTTCTCCTGTAGGAATCTGCCGGGGACCCCTGTTCAGAGGGTCGCGTGGCCGTCACGGTAGGGGGTGGCCCCAGATCTGAACTCGGGGTAGGGGATTTGCGCCTTGTGCTTTTGTAAGCGAAAAAACTTTTACTGTGTCTCTTTTTCGGAGGGGCTATTAGCCGAGGATATTCCTGGGGCATTTTTGAGGGTCATTGTCCAGCCACCGAAGTCCATTTGTGGCGCGCGTGTTCATTTTGTGGTGGTAACTGAAAGAATTTACAGTGGTAATAAAACACACTGTTCTACTTTGTCAAGATCTAATAAATATTTACTATCAGGGCATCTTGAAACTTTAAGGGATGTTTTCGCTGTTAGGACATTTTGGTCCCTCTAAAGAATTTTAAAATATGAAAACTACATATAGAAAAAAATTTCATATTTATTTAATCATGAATAGCAAATGGAATTGGTATCCAACCTTGAAAAATATTAGATGTTTTGTAAAAAGTGTATCTTCTGTATTATTAAAATTTTGTATAATTAAAATTTATAAGGAATAAGTATCTTCATAATTCCTTTTAAAAGTACTTTTGCAAATTCTATTATAATTTTTTAGATCAATTTTTCGTACCGTTTGAAAATTAACGTGAAGTGTGAGCAATTCAATCTTCATTTCCTGAAAGATTATAGATCTATGGGAGATTTTTACTAATTTTTAAAACGTCAAAAGGTCTTAGGAAGGATTTCCAATGTTAATTTGTAATTGAAGAAAACGCAAACATGATGGCTATTAGATATCCATAATTTTCAGATCTACGAGATTTCTCGTGGTTAACTGTAGACAATAAAAACTGAAATAAGTAGTTTCATTTATTAGCTCATTTTTATTTGTCTTGTTTAATAAAATTATCTTATTTTCTTTTACAACAAAACTACAAAAAATCAAGAGAAATTTCTGATGAAAACAAATTTTGGCAGTGCGTATGTTTACAGCTTGATTCCCATAGAAATTTGTTAAATAAATTTGTGTCTCAAACAAAATCGTCCAAGCATCTTATACAATCGTATGGATTTCATTTTACAACACTGTTCCGATTCCTTTTATGAGACCAAAATACTCATTGAGGAACTAGAAATTAAGTACTCGTCACAGACATTTAAGATAAGCAATTGCGAAAAAACTTCCATCAGAGGAATTTAAAGTGCTACCAAAGAAAAGTAAAACAGCTCAAAATGTATGCGGAACAGTATGTCTAAAATTACTCATAATGGTATTTAAATAAAAGAAACTAGTAATTTTTAAATTATTAGCTTGTGTTCGGCTACTGAAGTATAGTTTCCTCACGGATAAGATCTAAGCTTGGGTGAAAGAAGTGCTTCAATTTCTGATGCGAACTGTTTGGTCAAATAACATTTTGTTTGACCAAAACACTCTTAACGGGACTCTGCATTAAGTGCTCGTCACTTAAATTAGGAAATATTAAAGATCTAAATACTCGTCATAATTTTATGAAATATATAGTGTTACTGAAGAAAAGTAAAATTAATAAAAAAGCGTTCAGAATGTGAGCAGAAGTGTATTCAAAGGACTTCTCACCTTGAAATGAAAACTAATAAAAGTTCAAGAATTTTTCACTCCTAGGGGGTTGCCCTACTATAATAGCCTAAACCTTCCCTGGATGCTCCACTGGGATATTCCAAGTTTTGAGGCTGCTGTGTACTAACACTATTGGATTCGCTCACCTCAGTGTTAACCTATGCAGAAAATTTGTCTACTATTTACAGCTACATAAATACTGATAATCCAATAAAAATTATATTTTCAAATAGCCTGAACTTTTCTGCACCTTGCAACAGGATTCAATAAATTTCGTCCACCAAAGGAATTTATGAGCGTTTAAAACACACTATACCAGATTTTTTTTTCCAGAATAATATAAATTTTTAAATATTATCCGCATTTATTTTTTAAAAAAATTAAAAGTGCCCTAAGGTGACAAATTTCTTTCTCTATTACGGAATACAACTTTAAAAAAAATCTTTGAATCCAAAATTTTCTTCATAGGTAAACAATGTGGTGAGCGAATCCAATTGGGTCAGTACACAGCAGCATTAAAGCACGGGTGTCCAACCTTTTGGCTTGCCTGTGCCGCATTAAGGGTAGATGAATTTTCTTGGGCCACAAATAAAATATGTAATATAGTCAATGCATATAAGAAAAGAAAACTTTCTTATTTGTTTGTTGTTTTTACTATAACATCAAAAAATGAGAACACCATAAACATAAAACTAATGGGATATTTGATCTTATTGTGAAACTGTTACATCAGTGTCTGGTTTGATGCAAATGGTTATAGTTCTCAGTGAGTCTGACGGTGCTCATCAGAAATTTTTCATCTAATTTTGCTCATCATGTGCTTCATCTTCAAAAATAGTTGCTCAAAATCGTATGTAGGGCCAAAAAAGCGATAGCATGAACAAGGCCTGATTGGGAAGCGAGGCATATTTGTCTGAGGGAATACAGACCTTAAGTGTACGATTTTGGGCGGCTGAATGAGGGCCGCGGACCGCGGTTGGACACGCCTGCTTTAAAGGACCATTTAGATCAGGGATGTCCAACCTTTTAGCTTCCTTTGGCCACATTGAAAGAAAACGAATTGTTTTGGGCTACACAAAAAATACCTAACATTAAAAATAGTTAATGAGTAAAAAAAGTATAATTATTCTATTCAACATAATTTATTTAGGATTATAAAGATAACTATAGGAGTCATACTAATGCATTACTAGACGACAATTTGTTCAAGATTTTGTTGAAGAATTGTGTGAAATGTCTATTCACTCCCATCAAAGAAAGGTGACATCTGAGTGTCAAACAACTGCCGAGAACACTGGAAAACCACAAGCTAACCGTAAACGGATTCGATGTCAAACGTCCACATGTGAAAATAAAACACAAGATAATTGTTCAAAGTGTAAAGCCCCCATTTTTAGTAAATCCACAAAACTTAATAAGTTCTGCACAGAGTGCACACAGTAAATTGGATAAAATAAAGCAGTAAAACTCGTAAGTAACTAATAAAAATGTTAATATTTCTTTAAATTCTTCTTTAAAATGTTCTATAATCATATTTAAATGAGATAATCCATTTTCCATTAAAGTTATGTAGTATAATTTTATTTTTGTTTAAATACACCCATGTCTCATTGAGTGTTACGATAAATTTCCATTTTTCAGCAGCTACGTGTTTTTCATATAATTTTCTACAATTTGTTTTTCTTTTAGTAATATGCTTTGGCAAAAACAGATGATCCTTAGGTTAAAACATCTTTTTTTAACTTCAAATCTTTATGAATAATTTTACTTACAGTGCCAGAAAACATTCCTAGTTTCGATGCATTGGATCTTGGAGTCGGCGGATTTTCTTTTAGGATCAGAGACTACACTTTCTTAATATTTACCTGCATTAGAACAGTCTTAGGATGAGGTTTTGCGGTCATATTTTCATTTTTACTTTCAGTTAGACTTTTTCTCCTATCAAATTTAATGTATTATAAACACCTCTTTTTTTTTTAAATGCCATAACCGCGATTTTTACACCTCTTTATAATTTGTTGATACGAATATTTCTCCTCGGAAAGCGCAGTTACGTAAAATTCGAGCCATCTATCAATTTTTTGGAGCCATTTTTCTAAATAAATCTTTTATTTTACATTCCAATCAAAACAAAACAGTAGCAGACGATTAGTCTGAAGTTGCCAAATTTTTATCTGAAAATGAAAGCGACAAAATTAAATTATAAAATGATCTCCATAAAGTGCGAACGACCTTTTCTGTATATAGGCTATAAATGAAGAATTGCGAATAATTATTCATAACTGTAAACTAGCTAATTCTAGCAATGGGGATATAAATATCTTCAATTTAGGAGTTAAAATAAATAAACAAATAGAAAACTCATGAAATGGTTAAATGCTTGCAGTTCTCATTCAAATTCGATCGCAAAATGAGATAGAAATCAAAAAGTTTAATAGTGCGAAATTCGTATTGTAACATTAAATTTCGTATGATTTTGAAGAAAAATGTTAGAAATTTAGAAATTTTCAAAAAATAAGTTTGTTAAAAAGAACTTCTTTCAGAAAAGTTTATACTTTTTAAAGAAGAATCTTGTCTAATAGTAGTTTAAAATTTTGTCTAATAGTAGTTTAAAATTTTGTCTAATAGTAGTTTAAAATTCAAGTTTTGTCTACTATCAGTGAAACATTGACTTAAAAACTTATGTTTAATCCATTTTTTTTCCCTTTAGAGTATGAAAATCAATTAAGGACTTATCTATTTATATATGTAAGTTGCTATGCAGACTTTTTGGGCCGTCCGTGAGAGAAAACTACTGCATCAATTTACTTCATTTTGGTCTTAAACGAAAGATTTTAATCTATAGATGTGTCAAATTTTGTTTTTGTAACCACAATTTCTATTAATTAGCGACAATTTACAATTGAAAAATAGCTTTCTGCGCATGCTCAGTGACATGTTTAAATCTGGCTTTAGATATTTAATAAGCACGAGGCCGCATAAACGCGCTAATTTGTTTATTCCGAGGAATCCCTCTTGCTCTCTCTCTCTGCCATTTTTATTTTTAATCATGTTTGTGAGATATAGAATTAAACCTAACGGAAATTGTTTATTTCGAGCTGTTGAGTAACCCTATTTCTTTTTATTGGGTTCAATAGTAATTTTTTAAAGTGTATTTCTCTATTCTTAATATTATGATTTTCAACATTTGGCAATGATGTGTTGAGTTTAATTTGTGTATTAGTACATTTATTTATTAAGCAGATGTCATGTATTGACCGGTACCAACTAGTTTATTATAATTTTTTTCCCCTTAAGAGCGTCAAAGTCGATCGTAGAATTAGATAAGTTTGCCACACCAGGTGTAGAATATGACAAAAAGCATTTGGTTCTGGTTTTCAGAAAGTTTGAAATTTGACTCTTTTAACTGAAATACCAGTTACGGTTTTTAAAGTATTCAATTTCGAAACTGAATGTCCGTCCATACCTATTTGTTTATGTTAAGTGTATGTGCGCGGCCTTACATAATATCTCACAAGAGATGCGGTAAGTGCCTCTTAAATCCGTTTCACTGAACGAACATATTTACCAACCGTAAAATTGCAAAACACATTTGTGGTCGGGAAGTAAGAGATACCGCCCCTACCTTGAGTTTGCGGTAATTTTGGGGAAAAAGTGATTTTTGTTACTTTTTTAAATTGCGCAGAATGCACGGCTAGCGCCATCTATTGAGCTTTTCAGGCAACAGATTCGTTGAGCGAGTTTATGCATGCATGAGTGGGATATACTTTGCGGCATTTTACAGCAACCTGTTTTTTGTAGGGCGAGAAAAATTTTAAGTTCCATTTTTAAAGGTGTCTGAATATGACAGAAATATTTTTTTTAATATAATGTAAACGTAATCACAGAAAGCAACGCAAATAAGTTTTGAAAGTACTGATGAAATGAACTTTTCAAAATTTTTATAACTTTTATATAATAACTTGTACGACTGAGAACTAAAAAATCGAATTAATAAAATTTTCTTAAGTTTTTAATCTCGTATTCACTTGCATATAGAGACCCAAATACTTTCTGATTCCATTATGGATTTTTAATTCAGTAACCAAGAAGATTTTTAAAATATAGTAAGTCTTTCACCAACTCCTTAAGGCTGCCGTGTACTAACCCTATTCGATTCGCCCATCTCAGTGTTAACCTATGGAGAAATTTTTTCTACTATTTACAGCTACATAAATGCTGAAAAAAAATGGTATTTTCAGATAGCTTAACTTTCTGCACCTTGCAGCAGGATTCATTTTATAAATTTCATCCACCAAAGGAATTTAAGAGGTTTAAACCACACTATACCAGATCCCCCTCGGATAACTTAAATTTAAAAATATTATTTGCATTTTTTTTTTAAACGAGATATGCACCAAGGTTTTTACACCTTTCTTTCTTTATTACGGAGTACAATTTTTAAAAAAATCTTTCAATCCAAGTCAGCAATTCTTGCACACATTTTCTCCATAGATTAACATTGAGGTGAACAAATCTAATACGGTTAGTACAGAGCAGCCAACTGAAAACTCTCATCTACTTATATAACAGTTCGTCTTTGTTATGGGCACTCGAACATAACATCGGAACGTGACTAATAATACACTGTTCTCTAAAAAAGTAAACGAAGTCTATTTATGAAATGTTATATTATTTGTTATATGTAATGTTATATATGTATCATTTACATTTTTAAAAAAATCTATTCTAAAAATCTCTCAAAAAGAAAAAAAAAAAGAAACTTCCGAAGCGGTTTCAGTTTGTGATTAAAACTAATAAAAATCAGTAAAAAAAACCAATCAGGAAATGCCTTTAATGTTGAAACTGGATTAAGATCGATATAAAATCCCTCACATGTAATTTCACTCTTGTGCACATATAGATTTCAACACATTGTTAACCGGTAATTTTATTTAAATATACGCAAGTCACCATCAAAGACTGAAATTTTGGAATAAGTAAAGCATTTTTATTATCTAAAATCTGTTATCTTTATACGAGGTTCATAGTTTGAATGATAAAGGGTGAGGATTTGTCTGAAGCTCATTCAGATTGTAGTAAAAGTCATAGGTACTATAATAATTATATTTACTTAAGGAATTTCATAGATTGATCCATGAATTTAACTCCTAAATTGTCTTTGACATTTGCGTGTAAAAACACGAGTTTTTTCGGTACCGACCAACAACGAATTAATAGCTAGTAAATATCTACATTTATTGCAGTCTACACTCTCAAACTGTGTTGAATAAATTCAAACTTTGATTGTTCTAATGTCTTTACTCAAATTTTTCTGTTAATAAATTAAGTTTTTATTAACGTTATAAACAATTATATGATACTCGCTGTCTATATCTCCTTTTTTTCTCTTTAACCTTTTCAACTTTTATAGCCCAAAAGTTTAGATCATTTGTTTCATTCGATAAATGTTATGATTTCAATGCACATCCAGATTGAATAATTTTAAATCTTGGTTAAAATGTTTTCGTTCGGATATCTTCCCCTTCATTGGACAGGATCAAAAAGTAAAATTTCCTCATTAAGGGTGAACTAACCCGATTGGTTTTGTTTTGGAGCGCTACTGTCATTTTTTGCTTCACAAGGGCTAAGTAGACCGGGACCTACTGCTTAAAGCTGATTCCGAATGGTTACAAACATCCATGCCAATTGTGGGACTCGAACACACAGAATGTGGTACCGAAGGCCAGCACTAACCCTATTGGATTCGCTCACTTCAATGTTAATCTACAGATAAAATTTGTCTACTATTTACAGCTACATAAATGCTGATAATCCAATAAAAATGGTATTTTAAGATAGCCTGAACTTTTATGCACCTTGCAGCAGGACTCATTTTATAAATTTCATCCCCCAAAGGAAATTATGAGCGTTAAAATCACGCTCTATCAGATTTTTTTCCCCCGAATAACTTAAATTAAAAAATATTATCCCCCACATGTTCCCCCGAATAATTTAAAAAAAAAAAAAAAAAAAAACGAAAGATGCCCCAAAGTGTAAATTTTTTTCTGTATAACGGAGTACAGTTTAAAAGAAAAATAAATCTTTTAATCGAAGTCGGCAATCCTTGGACAAATTTTCTCCATAGGTTAACATTGAGTTGAGAAAATACACCAGGGTCAGTACACAGCAGCCTTAACTGGAACCTGATTAGCTCAAAGTGTTAAATATATCCATATTACTATATCTATATTAACTGGAATTATCGTAATTCACTGGAATCATTCTGGGCCAAAATATAAAGCTGATGTGTTGGTATATCTAGATTAACTGGAATATTTTTTTGTTTTTTTGTAATATGTAAAACGTATGCTATCAATAAAATTGAATATAATTCGCGAAAGGACAGATAGAAACCAACCAAACGGGTACATATTTGGGTAGCTTTAACAGAAATTTTAGTAGTACACCATACTTATTAAAAAAAAAAGTATCGAAAAGAAAAGCCCAACTTGCTTTCATTTTGCGATGTTCAGAGATAATGACAAAAATTATTGGGGAAACACTTATCTATTTATCACATACACGTACTAAGGTACATTCAAGATGATGAAGGACTTTTACAAAATTGGTTTCTGTTCAATTTGAATGTCACGGGCGAAAACAAATGAATCGTAATTGTAAAAATGTTACCCATTTCCCCGCAGTAACTATTTCCTCAAATACCGTTTTCCACCACCAAATGTGCAGTCTCAGAGAGAGACGCATTTAGATTCGAAACTACTGAAAGTCAAAGTTCAACTGACTCTCAACCAAAAACTACTATCACCACAATTACAGAGATACTTCTCATTTTAGGGGAAACCATTTAATTTTCTGCCTTACTACTGAGGTCAACCAGTCTACTCAAGTGGCCAAAAGTGAAAAAGTGTCTCTCTGTAATTTACTGCCTGTGCCCATTATACGGTTCAGCCCACAATCAGACTGGGTGTCATTTTCCTATCTCTTGTGCCTCGGGCTCGAGATCGCTTTTATCTTTGGAACCTCCCCTCGTTGTAAAAAAGGAGCAGTATTTACGGGCGGTAACTTTTAGAAGAGCTCAAAGAAAAACGCTCTTGCCTGGAACCCCGATGACCCGAGGCGCGTGGGCTGGCGCGTTCCATCCCCTCTCCCCCCTCCACTTAGGAAAGACTCAATGAACGATCGGCTGAAAAAATACTACAAAGGATCCAAACCAGTCCAAACTGTTTTCTGGGAGAATAAATGGATCTTGCATGCTAGAAAATTTCTCAAACCTTCCCTTTCAAAATCAGTTCCACGATTTCTTGCTCGTCCAAGCCTGTTTTTGTCGGCAGAGGAAAAAGGGTTAAGGGTGTTTTCTCTCAACGTGTGAGGTAGGAATTTTAATGTCGTCTACTTTGTCCGTAATGATTTGTTTGCCGAAAGAAAGGTGTTCAAACCATTCAGTGTCCAGATTTTGACCACTTAATAGATGACAGATTAGAAAGAGCCCAGGTGGAAGGAAAAGGGTGACAGAAAAGGGATTGCCAAAAGAGATCTTCCTAAAGAATGCGAGGAATGGAAAGCTTAATTGAAGTTATGCACTTCAAGAGCGGAATTTACGTCCGTAGTTCATTCACATTCAAACACATAGGAAACGTAATGCTAGTCACTTTAGGTATAAGTTTATAATACATTAAATTTGAATTTATATTAATTTACATTATATATATATATATATATATATATATATATATATATATATACAGTGGAATCTCGATCGATCATTCTCCGAATCATCGTTTTCCCGTATGTGTCGTTTATTTCACCCAGGCCCGACGATCATATTGCTTTGTTATGTTCCCGTATCTATCGTTTCCCCGTATTTATCGTTCAGTTTAGTCGGTCCCTTGAAAAACGATATATATATCGAAAAAGAAATATTTTAATATAATAACGATGGAAACAAAGTTAGAAAGGCTTTCTTAAAACAGCTACGCGAAAATGTAATGAATTGTATAAAGTAGTGGCAAATCTACCAACACTAAATTAAACGAAGGGTTAGGATATGGAGGATTAAAATTCATTTTATATAAATGAGTGTGTGTGTGTGTGTGTGTGGTATTTGGGTCCCATACATATTTGTAATTTTCTTCAAATTTTACCAAATTTGGGTCCCCTTCCCTCCCCATATATACATATATTACCCACATTTAAAAAGATCTGAAGAAAAATTAAAAATTCTTTCTTTCTCTAGTTAAATAAATCTACCTCTAGTAGGCATAATATCAACTCCAGTGCGATCACCTTTGATCCACGATATGTCACCTTTGAGATACTGTTTTCAAGAAATATCTACCTCACTGAAAACTAAATATGTTTAGTTTGTATGTAGGACAAAATCAACTTAGACCCTTTTGTAACTGCACGTTATAAACTAACGCGATTATTTAAGGTTAAAGTAAAAAAAAATCTTTTAAGATTGTTAATGAAAGATAAAATTGAAAATAACAAAGGACAAAGAAGCAAACTTTCGAAATACACTAATGAGTTCATCATATTTATTTTTGTGACGACGAAACACATTTGGAATGTTAATTTCACTATGGACTAGTTTTAAAAAGTCACCACGCAAAAGGAACACTGGTCCATGATATTTTAAACGCAAACTGAAAAACAATATTTTCTTAGAGGCATTCTTGTAGTATATTATATACTATTTTGAATTATAACGAAGATTTGATATTTTTATTACATAATTGATAAACAGTAGTTATTTTACAAAGTTTCCGTGCAATGATTGCGATTTATTCAAAAGCGGAAAGACTTATCCACCGCATTTATCTTACTGCATGTTTATTAAATGCATTGTGGAACTGAAATCAATGTTTTAGTATTTTACATGCAATCAATTGTTTTTACCATGTTTTTATTAACTTGCTTTCTTGTTTGTTTGTGTGTGTGTTTGTCCACTACAAATCTTGCAATCGATTTTTAACTAACTTCCCGACTAGCTAGACATTTGAAACTTTTAGAATAGCTCAGAAAACGATGACAATGCATTTTTTAATACTTTTAGCCATCTTTAAGCAGATTTTTACCATTTTTTTTTATTATTTTCAGTTAATTTTTTATTGTAGACTGGTGCAGCCATCTGTCGTCCGGGACGGGAACGAAAAGTTAAACGCAAGTTAACTTCCAATTAACTTCATTTTCTTTCAAGTTGATGGGATAATTCATCAAAAAATTTTTAAAAAAGTCTTCATTAATACATAGAATTGTCAATTAAATTATTAATTACTTCATTACTTTATTCCTTGTTTGATTATACAAAGCTTGCAAGTGGAAACTGCCAACAATAATAGAAAAATTATTTTTGGGGTTCTAAATCAAAATCGACTCTATAGGTTGCTATGAGTGCTAGTCTGTGTAACGCTTCATGAGCAGTAGAAAACCTTAGCGGTTAAAAGATCAATTATTGTACCTAAATCAGAAATGTTGAAATTGATATTCTGTTCTTTCATTTTTTTAAAACAAAATTCAGAATTTTATGAAGTATTAAATATACTCCAATGTAAACTATTGTATATAAAATACAATGCTCAAGCATTAAATGAATTCTGATAAAAAGTATGTATTACAAATTTATAAACCATTGTTTAAAATTAATTAAAATTGTCCCTAATATTTAACTTTATGATTAGAAAAATATTTACCTTCGTTTTTGATTCAGGAACATATATTTTAGACATTTTTTAAGCTCACACATTATTTTACATTAAGCATTAAATATAACTGTATAATTTACTAAAATTACATATAACATTACGCATAACTGTATAACATTTAATTTTGGGAAATATCTCCCCAGCTATTCTTCTATGAATAGCTTTGTGTACATTGTAGAATGGTATTTGTAGATTTTATATTATCCATTATGTAGAAATGAGGCCACAACCATATTGTTCCTACCCTCATTTTTAATACAAAATATAATTTTAATATAATACATTATTAAATAATACATAATTAAAATTATATTTATTATCTAAAAATTATAATAAATATAATTTTTTTAACACAAAATTCAGAATTTTATGAAATACTAAATATACTCCTGGGCATGTGGTGACCTTGTGTTACAGCGCGCCGGCTTTTAGTGCTGAGGGTGCTCGGATTGAATCCCGGCGTCGCGTCGCGCCACTAAAATGCCTCAGTTTGTGTCGTCTCTTCATAGGGGGTAATGCTGGTTCCTCCTATATAGTGCCTCCATAATAAAATGGCCAGCAAAACTGCGGTGTATTGCAGGCGAATGTCTTCACGACAAGTGCCTCCGCATTGGAAAAAAAAATACTCCAATGTAAGCTATCAATAAAATACAATGCTCAAGTATTAAAGGAAATCTTATAATAGGTATGTATCACAATTTTATAAACCATTATTTTAAATTAATTAAAATTGTCCCCAATATTCAACTTAATTGATTAGGAAAATTTTTGCCTTTGTGTTTGATTCAAAAACATAAATTACCGACATTTTTTAAGCTCACACATTATCTTACATTAAGCATTAAATATAACTGTATAATTTACCATAATTACATATAACATTACGCATAACTGTATAACATTTAATTTTGAGAAATATCTCCCCAGCTATTCATCTATGAATAGTTTTGAGTACAGTTTAGAATGGTTTTTGCATATTTTATATTATCTATTATGTAGAAATAAGGCCACAACCATTGTTCCTCATTTTTAATACAAGATGTAATTTTAATATAATATATAATTAAATAATATATAATTAAAATTATATTTGTTATTTAAAAATTATAATAAATATACACAAAATTCAGAATTCTATGAAATACTAAATATACTCCAGTGTAAGCTATTTATGAAATACAATGCTCAAGTATTAAAGGAAATCTTATAATGGGTATGTATAATAATTTTATAAACCATCCTTTTAAATTAATTAAATTGTCCCCCAATACTCAACTTAATAATTAGGAAAACTTTTGCCTTTGTGTTTGATTATAAACATAAATTACCGACATTTTTTAAGCTCACACATTATTTTACATTAAGCATCAAAATATAACTGTATAATTTACCAAAAATACGTATAACATTACGTATAACTGTATAATATTTAATTTTGGGAACTACAGTCGAATCCCGTTATAACGAACTCGAAGGGACCAAAGGTTTTTTTCGCTCTATCCGGTGGTTCGCTATATCCGAACCGTTAAGAAAAATGCTAGAGTTCACAAAATGTATAACTCATTAGTTGCAATGTGTATTCAATAATGATGTATTAAAAAATGATAAAATCTATTAAAAATGATCATTAATGAATTAAATCGACTAAAATCGATTACATTAAACTGACACAATACTAATTAAATTACGTATACAGTCGAACCCCGTTATAGCGAACCCGGTGTATAACGAACTCACAGATATAACGAACGAAAATTTTGGTCCGCCGTTTTCCTATTGTACGTAATTTAATTAGTATTGTGTCAGTTTAATGCAATCGATTTTAGTCGATTTAATTCATTAATGATCATTTTTAATAATTTTATCATTTTTAATACATCATTATTGAATACAAATTGCAACTAATGGGTTATACATTTCGTGAACTCTAGCAATTTTCTTAACGGTTCGGATATAGCGAAGCACCGGATAAAGCGAACAAAACCTTTGGTCCCTTAAAGTTCGTTATAATGGGGTTCGTCGGTAATAGGAAAACGGCGAGACAAAAATTTTCGTTCGTTATATCCGTGAGTTCGTTATATACCGGATTCGCTATAACGGGGTTCGACTGTATCTCCCCAGCTATTCCTCTATGAATAGTTTTACGGACAGCGTAGAGTGATTTTTGTAGATTTTATATTATCCATTATGTAGAAATGAGGCCACAACCATTGTTCCGACCCCTATTTCGGCGTCTATAAAAAACACGCGCGCAGGAAGGAAAAAAAAGTTAAACAATAACATCACCCAAAATCTCAATATTTTTCCAAAAAATCGACCAACTTCCGGTGCTTTGTAATTACTTTAGGGTGTATCACGATCATCTACCAGGGGGCCTAGCCAGGGGAGAGTCGGATTCGGGCGACACCCACTACCAACTGCACCCGTAATTAGACAACCGGTGCCAAGACGCTTTAGGCCCCGGGGTATCGCCTAAACGTCTCCACGGCAGCCTAGTAAACATGCTTTTACACACGTTGATAAATTAGATTTTTTTTCTTTTTCTGCTGTGGCGTATAAATCCTTTGTTGGTTGCGGTTTGGGTTGGTCCTAATTAAGTGGAGGTCCAAGAAACCCTGACCAAAGCTCGCGAAGCTCGTCGGTCTTTGGGGGAACTATGGGTACATAGTTTAATGGAATTTTAACAAGACATTGTGATGTAGGGCCTGGTTTAACTCATGACAGTAATGCATATATTATGCAAGTGAGTCAAAAATTATTGTTGGCAAATTAATTTGCTCCTGGCTGATTGGTACACTACTATGCTCTGGCCAAAGCTCGCCAAACCCGGTGGTCTTAAATATAATTAATTGTTTCTAAACTGTCAATATATGAAAAAAAACTAATAAATAACAGTAGAATATAAAAAAATGAAAGTTAACTAGTGTGATGCAAAAAATTTTGTTAAAGGCATAGGCCACCTAATAAATTTTGCTATTTTAAAGATACAATACGAAAACTTTTTTTTTCAGAATTCTAGTATTTTATGCAACATTTTTGCGATTTTTTTTTCAAATCCTTTTTTGAATTAAGATGTAGTTTTTCTTTGGCTCGGTGGCCCAGTTGGCAAGAGCAGCGGGCCAGTGATCTGAACGTCCCTGGTTCGATGCTTATCGCTGCAAATCCACCGCCGTGATCACTAATGGTGGCTGGGGCACGTAAAATAGGTCGTGACTACAATATCCTCCAAGTTCTCAAATTTACCTCTGACAGGTGCGGGGTCAAGTGTTCCGGTCTCGTGACGATTTAGAACCGAGTCAATTGACTCGGTTCAAAATTACGGGACCGATGTTCTTCGAGATCAAGTCAGACTTCAGTCCAAGTAGTACCTAGCCTTAAAGTGAAGCTGCTTACTTCCCTTCTCCAAGGACCTAGGATTTGAGGACCTAGGTCCTTTGGACTTGGTGTAGGCTTTCCTACACCAAGGGGACTGGAAATAAACAGTAGTTTTTCTTTTCTACTGGGATTTCAGTCAGAGAATTTTCTCGATCTTTTGTTAATGTAGATTTCACCTGAGATTTTGCAGCAAATTAGAGTTATTTTCTTATTCATATTCCCGATGTCTGCCGGTGGCATCCTCGGTGGCATTTTAATTTTAGTGATTGAGTTAGTATGGGCGATACGGGCTGACGTCGAAGCTCTACACCGGAGCCTTAAAGTTTGTGGGCCTGAGATCTGAGGCTCCAAGATTTGTGTTTAGTTATTTGAGTGGTTTCGCCAGAAACCATTCCAACACTGCTTTCATCTGCGAAAATCACTCAATCAAAGTCTTAATTTTCGCTTGTTTGTCAAATAGCAGCCTCATATTTTAGTTTTAACTCGATGCGATACAACTTTTAAAAAATGATCTTTGTCATATTGTTTTAATAGACCATACACCATAAACATACACCAAATTTTCTCTTACTAGAAATTTCTATTGCAAGTGTCATGATGCTTAACCTTGGATATTTAAAAATCAGTTTATGATAAACTGATGTCAGAGATTCAATTTCTAGACAGCTATTTTCAATGTTATTATATATATACGTTATCACAACATAATGCTCCAATACTTTAATGGAATATAATGTCAAAAACTGAATGAAGAACACAATTCAGGCATTTAGATGCTTTCTTAAACATATTTGCAATTCTTACGGTAAATAACTAATTTTCTCTCTCCTACCGGTTTCCTTTCGATATCCATCCATTGTTTGATTAAACAAGACAAACCAACAACATTTTTAAAGAAAGGGGCACTTAAGAGCAGCTCTTTATAACCCACAATAGAATACAAAAGGGACAACTACAGTTTCCAACAAGTCTAACCTCTATATAAATCTTCAACAGGTCGCACAGCGTTAAACTGGGATGGTCTGTATTGACAAATCACAAATGAAGTTCATCAAATCCTTTCATATAAATAGGGAAGCATGGATAATTTTTGGAAACTACTTTTAGTACTGTAAATTTGCGTTTCCTCTATGTAATTTATTTTTAAAGTTATTTTTTGAAATTTCTTATGTACTTTGTAGGAATTCAATGTGATGCATATAAAATGCATCACATTCAACTAGACTGATCTTATGCGTAACGTTTGGTGAACTTGTTCATTTTATCTCGTTTCTTACATTAATCCCGTCTCATTTTCACTTATGTAAAACCAATTAACTTTAAAAAAATGTGTTTCCATTCACTATAGACAGAAGTTTAGTTTTCGGATGAAGCTTTCATTTATCACGTTAATCTTTATAGGAATTTCAAACGAATTACAAAACTGTTGACATTATAGTTACAATCCAAAGTTATTGGCATTATGGGTATAAACTTTGCTATACGCTGTTACTGACGTTATAATTATTAACATTATTGACATTGCAATCAATGAAATAAATACATAAAAGTTTATTTGCTACGCAGTTTGTAACGTCTGGGTCTCAAACCACGGATTTTTTGACTTAAAGATCAGGATTTCATCTCATTTTGTTACTTTTAAAAACCAACAACAAACATCTTACCTTCTGAGGCACGGCATGAAAATGTGGAATGTTTCCCACAAAAAATTTTATGATGTTGCCGTTCCCCCCCCCCCTCCTGTCGCCATGAAACCCCTAAGTAAACGAGAAAAAACCCACACAATAGATCATATGAATAGGGTTCATCTCCCGTGGTTACTTCTTTACCAGTTACTGAAAAACAATTTAAAGTAGAAGCAAACAAACTTTAACTAATCCTGGGTATATGAGCAAGACTCAGTTTGAATACATTCCTACCGTCTCCCTTTTTAGAGTAACGACACAGGATGTTAGTCCAATGCATACAGTCGAACTCCATTATAACGAACTTCAAGGGACCAAAGGTTTTGTTCGTTATATCTGGTGGTTCGCTGTATCCGAACCGTTAAGAAAAATACTAGAGTTCACAAAATATATAACTCGTTAGTTTCAATGTGTATTGATTAAATTTTTTTCCAAAAAATGATAAAATCTATCAAAAATGATCATTAATGAATTAAATCGGCTAAAATCGGTTACATTAAAAGAGAGTAAAATAGAGATGGTTTGTAAAAATATCGTAAAATGATATCTTAATTTAAACCCTTTTTTCTTTAGTATATACTTTTAGTTCTTACAGAAACTACATGATTACACACAAAAGTGAAAATTGTCTAACACTATTGTTGAATAGAGAAAACTAAGAAATCTTAATTTCCCTCAAAACCTCTCCCTCCCCTTCCTCAGAAATCGGAATCCCTCCTCAGAATTGCGGATATCCCTTCCCACCTACAAAGCGGTTCTGGTTGCACCACTGGTTACATAAACTCATTAAGTGGTATCAACAGCCAGGAAACATCAACCCCTTCTTCTTTGGAAACCCCTCTCACCTGCATAGTGATTATGGTTATGCCACTGGTTTCATACTCTCATTAAGCGTTATCTGAAGTCAAGTGTTAAAAGAACCTTCCGAGCACAATTCTGAGGAGATATTTCAAAAGTAATATCCTTGCGGTTATACATTGTGCCGAAGATATAAAGAATGAAAAAAGTGATGCGACCACAGGGGGAAGCAACGCTCAACCAAATCTTTTAATGATATATCAGGCTTTTGTCACTTAGATAAAGACGAAACATTCATAAAAACAGAAGAGCAAACAAGTTATTAGAAAAATCTGTATGCAGAAATAACGTTCGAGGATCAGATGGCTGAGGATTGCATAATTTTTCCCGTTGTATATGAAAAAAGAACAGAATATTTAGGCAAAATTATTCTTCCGAGGATCTCCTATGGAATGTTAATATGTTTCAGGTTCTTTCGAGATATAAGCTCGCAAAAAATGAAGGCTAGAGGATCAAATGCTCTTTGATTTAATATAAAAAGGAATATGGAAAATAAAAAATTTGGTTACCAACGAAGATGAAATTTATATCGACTTCATCGTTGTAGCGGGAACCCCTGAATATGAAGAAAGAATGCTGGTACACAGTTCACGTACGCTTCGTCTCCAGTAAGCAGAAACCCTACTTATTCTTGGAGTAGTGCTCGCTGCGAGACCAAGTGTCCATTACATTGCTGTGGGATGACGATTTTGTCTGCAAGTACAGAGGCTGTTCACACATTTTTTAGACGATGTATATTGCATTCACAAAACTAAATTACATAAAATTCTTGTGTTTTAAATGTTCTATTTGACATCCCTTATTCTGAACTATCTTTCGACACCGCAATTTCCAGGATAATAATACCTTTTGAAGTGTCAGAAGAGGTATTCTATCCCATTCCTCAGTGAAGGGTATGGCCTTGATACCAGTTTTTTGTTCCATTTCTTTTAGGAAATTTACAGTGGATTTTGATGTGTGACTGCTAGCTTTGTCCTGATGGAGTCTCACAGATTGATGGCACTGTGGGTAAAGCGATGGTATTTCATTCAGAAAAATTGACGATAAAATATGTTCCTGATAGTATTTGGAGTTAATCTTGACATTTTTTTCCACTCTCTTTATTTTTAACTTGCCATTATAAGAAAAACCAGCAACAATCATGAATCCCTTAGAAAAACTTTCTTTCGATTCGTTGAACCATGTACTTAAATTTTTTTCTCCCCTTTTATGATAATAAATGGCTCTTTTTTTGTTGCAATCATTTAAATACACCCATGATTCATCTATTGTGACAATTGTTTTCCATTTTTCTTTGGATAAGTGTTTCTCATATAGAATTCTGCAGCGTGTCCTGCGTTCAGCGATATGATTTGGAAGAAGACGATGCACATTGCGTTTTTTCGCTTTCTTAAGATTTAAATCAACGTTTATCATTTTCTTTACAGTGGACACCGAGCATTTTAATGATTTTGCAACTGTTCTTTGACTAGGTGGATTTTCTTTTAACATTAAACAACGTACCTTTGCAATAGTCGAAGATGTCCGTTTTTTCCTCGGATACTTGTTTGGAATTTTTGTCCCACTTGAGGCTCCAATATGACGTTTTTTTCCTTTCTTGTTGACGATATTACCTATCGACGCTTTAGATATCACAAAACCATGACTCTGACATCGTTTTTGGACAACGGAGTATGCATATTTCTCTTCGGAAAGAGCATAAATGTAGCCTTCGAACCACTGCTTTGTTAAAAACGCCATTTTGAATAAAAACAAAACTTTCAAGCCGCAGACGATAATTTTGACTTTTAAAAACATAGTATAATTGCAATTATTTCTTTTGCAGCAAACGATTTTTTATTACCGCTTACCAAAATCGTCTAAAAAATGTGCGAACAGCCTCTGTAGAGTCTTCCGATGCTAGCCTTCGGATGAACTTCTTCCTGGCGATCAAAAATTATCGTGATAAGACATCGCTCTCATGTCTTACACTGAGATAGATATAAGAGGAATTTTTTCTGGAGTCTTGGGATGTTCGGTAGTGAATCACCAATTTCCAGTCTACTAACGGCTCTCCACTGCTGACATTCATTTTAATGATGCCTTTAAGATATACTTAACAGTATCTTATTGCTTTATAACTTACAAACTTAGGAAGAATAAAGCTATATACGCCTTAGTGAACGCTCGATCCTTATCCCCTCGCGTTCTGATTTTCGATATTCTGAACGTTTATAGATGCGCACGATTATGTTTTCATATTCGGTAGTTTTAAATTAGCGTACATAGAAAAATTACATATATATGTAGTATTTTAAACATTATGCCATCCATTATAGCATTTAAACCCCCTTTCCTTAATCTCATCCCCAGTAATATTAAATTATCGCTTTAAATCCCTTAGCCACAGAACTTCCCATGAATCGCATGCCTTTGCATTTCTACACGTGTATGGAATTCAGGAGTGGGTTAGCATCGCGAGCCCCTAAATCTGCTGACCCTACAAATAAGAGTCACATGTCTACCTCGCCCTCTCGTGTTTAATGATGAAAGATGATATTATATTCCGAGCCGTTCTTCTGGAATGAACGGATGTATTTTCGCTCTAATAAACGATGTACTAAGAAGTTTGGCCCGATTGCATTTAAATCTAATTTTTATTCCTCTCAGGTTGAGTCTAGCTCCAGCCATGTAAATATGAGCTAGTTTTCCCTTTCAGGTTATAATTTAAGGACGTGATGGGTATATTACATAATTATATATATATATATATATATATATATATATATATATATATATATATATATATATATATATATATATATATATATATATATATATATATATATATATATGTATATGTATATATATCAAATAGTTGTTTTTATTAACTGAGTTGTTCAGTTTTTCAGTGCGTTTACGGTATGTTTCAATACATGCGTATACGAAAATATTGCCTTGAAAACTAGTTTGTAATCTTAGTTTATTCAAAGCCCCCTTCTCTGCCTCTCTGTAGCACTTCTATAGCACATATTAAACTAACACACTTCGGAAACAGCCCGTGTTTTCGCAAACATTTCCTAATCTTTTTGTTTTGAGGGAGTTACAATGATGCAAGGTGTGGCCGAAAATTAGGTAAGGGAATAGCTTTCGAAAGCGGGGAAAGTGCCCGATACATATAGATCTGTGTCCCCGGGGAATGAACAATTTCGCAGAAGCGATCTTTAAAAGGGAGTCTGATTTGGTTGTTCGTCCCCGCCCACAAATTATCGCATTATAGCAAAACATAAATAGAAGTCGAAGATTAAGGAAATTGAAGAACAGACGCATATAGAAAACCAGAAAGAAAGGAAAATCCGTTGCGCATTCGAGCCGTTCTCTCGTGTAATCATCGAAACTGAATTGCTGACGTAATGATTTAGATTGCTATTTCCGAGCGGTGGAAACGATACATCACAATTGTTTTGGCAGATTTCAGAATGCCGATGATTCTCTGAAATAATTTTGGGCATATTAATATATTTCTTCTATTTCCAGTTTTTTACCTCTTGAAATCGTTTAAGTAATAGAAGAAGTAATTTTTATGGGAGGAGGAGTAATTATTTTGAAGATCTTTGAGGTACACAAAATTGCTTTCCCAGAAGACGCTCATATAAAATTCCTTCCAAAGTGGAAATGTATAAGATGTTTTATGGTTGATTTGAGCTGTAGCCGATAAAGCGTGATAGATTGTCAGTGAATTATGTAGTTTACCGGCTCGTATCGATGTAGGATTTAGTCTAAAATGACGAAAAATGCATTAAGCACAAAACACGCTTGAAGCCCTCTCAAGCTGTTTCCAATCAAACACTATGAAATATACCTATGAATTATAGTTCTGTTAAAAGTACGATACAGAAAAAAAATTAAAAGAAAGACAAGACTTTTTTAATTCAGTTTCGAAGAACATATTCAGTAACAACTGAAACCATGTAGAACAAAAATACAAGAACTATTACCCATACTGCTTTTCTTATTCAGTCTATTTATCTATAGAAATTACATTTGTAGGGGATACTATTGGCGATATTTCGGTAAATGATACTACCATTTTCTGCTCATCGGGTTAAACTTAATGTTGAATTATTCATTTATTTATGATAATATAATAGAAACCCCCCTCATTCCAACCCTTATAGGAGAATCATATACATGTAAATCAGGGGTTTCCAAGCATATTTGTCATACCATCCCCTTTTCAGAAAAATGAAATCACTCAGCGCCCCGTGGAAATTTACCTTTTTAAGCCAACAGACAGAGATGCAGTGACAAATTAGCTTCCTTTTATGTAACTATATTTCTAACTATGTCCCAGAGCAGGGGAGGGCAATTGCTTTGGCCTGGGGGCCACTTTGTGTAAGCGGAGGTTAGCAGAGGGTCGCACTTTTTAAAATTATTGCATTTATTAGTTAACTTTGCATTTCAGAGAAGGTATAAATTGCATCATAAAAATCAATAAATATAAATAAAATAAAATATTGGCAGTTTTTCTGGCTGTCCGGATTTTTCTGGGTGTCTTGGCGGGCCACAAAAAAAAATCTGTAGCGGGCCGCTATTTGCCCACCCCTGTCCTAGAGCATAGTAAAGAAAGATGTTGTAGTTAATAAGAAGATTTGAAGCCTGAATTATAAAGTTATTATAAGGAGAAAAATACAGAATGAGGGTTAAAGCCCGAGATGCCCAGAGCTACACAAAAAGCCAGAAATATAAAACTTAAGTCACCGGACACTTGACAAGTTTCACAATATATGATTGAGTGTTTTCCGCCTAAGGTCTTTCTTCTAACCACTGTGCCTAGTGTCCTGAGGACCACCAGAATTTTCTCGCCTTTCTTTATGCTTCCACCGCACTCTTATTGTCCTCCAAACGTCCCCAATTTGCACCCGACGCTACTACTGCCCCCCTGGATCACTCCATCGTCCCCCGAGGTGCGATACCACCCACTTTGGGAAACCCTATTTAAAACCCTTAATGGAGATGCAAATGTAAAAAACATCCTAAAAAACCTAAAAAATGATACTTGGGTTATGGAAACATAACTATGTAACCGTGTACAAAGTGCAACATTTTCGTAATTTTGAATGGTTTGTTTTTACATCTAAGGTCTGAATGTTCTAAGCAGTTTCGATTTATAGCTACACCCTTTCGAATGTAGGTCTGATTTTCTGACCCTTGTATTCCTTTCCATTCACTGTTAGTCATGATTTAAACGTGGTAAACCAGAGATTATACTGGATTACAATACGATAAGAGCAGGCGTTCACGTAGTCGATCAAATTTGCAGCTATCACACGGTATTCCACATATCAAGAATATGGACTCTCTCATTGTATTTTAGGTTTTTGGACATAATAAGAATCAGTTCGCAAGATGTCCTTAGATCCAACAAACCGGACAACTTTGAATTAAGGCGAATCTATATGCATTCTTTGGCCTTTAATTATAAATATATCTCAATATTATCAACATTTTATATCTTGACATAAAACTCGGAATCATTATTTTCAATTTAAAAAGAAAAAATTGATTACAAAAGGAATAATCAAGGTTGAAAGAGACGTTGCACTTTGTGTCACGCGCGCCTGCTGGTGTTCCAAACATTGGCGCGCCCGCTGAAGGGTTAATGTAAACTCTCTATTAAACTTTCTTTGGTCGCAGAAATTCGAGAAACCTATTACCTTTCACCTATCTCTTTATACTAACATTTTCGCTGTCAAATGCAATCAGGCAAGCTCCCAAAAATAAAAATATTTACAGAAGTAGAGGATATTTTTACCCAGGCACTACTACACAGCCTGTTGTCGTCGTCGTTGATGCAAATGTAACAGTTTTGGGGAAGATCCGACTACAACACAAATGTTGGTACTTAACAGAGATTAGTGACTATATTCTCTTCGTAGTCATAGCGCAAACAAAATCTGCCTCGAATGAAAATTTGGAGTTATTATAGACTGAGTTTGTCAGCAACATCATCACCTTTAACGTATTCGTCACCTGTTTCATATTCAGAGCAAAAACTTGTCCATATTGCTTTTGTATTTAGGAGCGAGCATGCGGTTTAATGAATTTTCAGTCTAACGTTTTCACGCGCAAATCAAGGGAAGATTTAATTCTTTCATCTCTGAGCTTAAATAAATGACAAGAAAGATTTCGTTGTTAGATAATATTTGATGTAGTCTTGAGTGCGTAATTTGGTCGTGAATGCGAGGTTATGTATAGTTACATACGTAACTACGGTGAAATGTAAGTTCCATGCTGCTATCGAGGAGCTGATAAACAAGAACATAATCTAAATACATTGTAACTGCCTTAGGATCGGGTGGATATGATTTGAAAGTAGTCTAAATGGTAAGTTAAGTGAATAGCATTAAGAAAATACTGAATATACGCTTTAATAATTATCCAAATTAGAACGCTTATGCACTTTCGATCTATCTAAAACTGCAATCCTCCTTAAAAGTTGTTATAATCTTCACTTTAATTGTTATGTACTTTTTAGAGAAATTAAGATAAACGGAGATGAAGACTCTTCATTGGGAAAATTTATATCTAATAAAATAAATTATTATTTTCTCCAGAAAAGCCATCTTTACGAGAAGGCCACGTGACCCAAACGTGCATTATTGTTCCATCATTCCATCAATGATACATATCAACACAGTCAGTCTATATACTACTGTTCAGCATAGTTTTACAAAAATCACCTGCTATTTGTATACTAGCGCCATCTACAGAACAATATACAAACTATAAAGTTAATTCACAATCGAAAAGTTTTACTTTCCCGTGCAGTTTATGGAATTAAAAGCAGCAATGAGTTACCAACTTCCAGTCTACATTTAACGAATGAACCTTTTCTACATTTTCTGAATGACGCATTATTAAGAGCTATCCCGCCCTACAATGTACATAACTCTAGTGTTGTAACCTCTAAACAATGTTATGAAAGCTGCAAAAACGTTGTTTATCAAACATAACTTTGTAAGAGTCATTAGTTATGATGACATAGCTAAGCGGAATAATGGTCAACATGTTTCTCCAGAGAGCTAGTGGCGCCAGCAGATTAACCATTTGGGAAGGGGGGGGGGGGATCGATTGCTGTGAGATGGTTTTACTGCTCCTGGGAGAAGGTGTGTGAAGAAAATTAACAACGGAGTTACATTTTTGTCAACCTATTTTTAGGCTTCTAGAAGCTTGTGATTCCCTCCCCCACCCCGTTGTTGACCCAGTGCAGAGGTTAGAGGGTCCCGGGGTTCAACTACCGAGCTAGCTTGTTGTATTTTAGGTGAAAGGAAAAACAAAATTATAATTACAGAAATTAATATTTCTCTACACTGCAATCAAAAGATGCTACCACTATCAGAGTAGCATCTTATCTTTTCAGCCTTTCATGTAAAACAGAAATGGGAATAAATACATAATGACCATCCGCCTTTTTAAATAACTCTTGGCAGGCAAACTGGGCATGTTGGTAGTTTGGCATCTTAAGGCTGCTGTGTACTAATCCTAGTGGATTCCTCTCCTCAGTGTAAACCTAGGAAGATAATTTGTCCAAGGATTGCCGACTTGGATTTAAAGATTTTTTTTTATTGTACTCGTAATATAGTAAGAAATTTTACGCCTTGGGGCAGTTTTAGTTTTTTTTTAAATGCAAATAATATTTTAAAACTTAAATTATTCGGGGGAAAAATCTTGTATTGTGTGTATTAAACTCTCATAAATTCGTTTGGTGGACGAAATTTATAAAATGAATCCTGTTGCAAGGTGCAGAAAAGTTCAGGCTCTCAGAAAATATCATTTTTATTGGATTATCAGCATTTATGTAGCTGTATGTACACAAATTTTTCCATAGGTTAACATTGAGGTGAGCAAATCCAATAGGATTCACACAGCAGCCTTAAGGTGTGGAGGTTTGATTTTATGACTACAAATCATAGCATCCCCAATTACAGGATCCCATTCTAGTGAAACGTTATTTTAAACAGTAAACTTTGAAATAAGTGTGTCAACACATAGTTGTATCCAAGGTAATAAGCAGGAAGTAAAACAACATCAACAGACTTAATGAAGAAAGAGATAATATATACATGGTCTCCAAAACCAGCATGTACTGAAACTTCTCTAGCCGTTCAGCACTATTCGACGGCAGTCTCTGTAAACGGCCATATTTTGTTCAGAATCGATTAAAGACTCTACAGCCAATATTACGAAAGAAACCTCCTTTTGGATGGCCACCCTTCAAAACAGCCTCTTTCTTTCGGAACAAGCTTCACTGCCTAGTATATGTTCTGGGTTTTGAGACCATGGATTTGGAGAGACTGAAGGAAAGATCTGGAACGATAATTTCTATTGAGCTTTCTCTAGGTAGAACAGTATAACTATCTCATTTTAACGTAGGATTACGTACCTCCATAACGGTCCTCCGGTAAACAAAATTTCAAACGCTAAATCCGTCCGTCCGTACCTTGCGAGTTATAATTTTGGCAAACGCGCCAAACCCTGTCTGTATCACTTGGACAAGAAGTAAACAGTTAAAGAGAAACGTGCCAAAATGTATCAAAATTTTGACATACATATATGTATGTATCTATATATATACATAACACATACATACATATATACATAGAAAAGAGGTAAGCAACGATAAGTAATCTTACGTTAATAAAGATATCCCGAGACAGGCATGGAGATGATCGGGAGAGGCCAGTTAAGTATTGAATTTTCTGCGTGCTAGGAAAACTTTACGCCTATGTTTGAATGTAAGATATTCTTAAGTGCCCACTGGTGACCCTGGAGCTGTCAGTGTGCAGAGATTTGATTCGTAAAAAAAACCAAAATTTGAAAATTTTGGTATCATTACGGCATATTTACAAGACAATAAAACGAAAGAAAATAGTTTTAAAAAATCCATGTAAACTTGGAACCAGATAAGTGACAGATATAGGTCTCACGCAAGGGCAGTAAGTAGTGCATAACTCAGGCAGAATATAAGTAATTAATGGAATTATAGGCTATTAGGATGAGATATCAAATTTAAAAAAATCTTCTGTTCACCGAACGGGACAGTTCACTAAAAAGTAGTATATGACAAAATAATAATACAGTGGAGTCCCGATAATCCGAACTTCGGTAATCCGAAAGTCCGCTTAATCCGAAACAAAAAATCAAAAAGAACTAAGATTACAATAAAACTACAGTGATACTAAGTAATATAAAGTATATTTTTGAAAATTACAAGAAATTTCAAAGTTAGACAACAGTAGTATAATAAAGTAGGACACAGTAGAATGAACAACACGTGTTTATGCTAATGCTAAACTGACACTAACAGAAACGACCAGGGCCCGATTTAGAAAATTCTTGACTACAGCCACAACTCGGGATGGGCCCCCCCCCCCCCCCCGTAACACTGATGTGGATGTAAATTTTCCAAAATTGACACACACAAAAAAAAAATAATCATGAATCATTGTGAAAGTACTATTTTACCAAGAATTGGCTATTTGAAGCGTAGAAGCCTAGAACATTATCAAATAACAAAAAGCAATACAGCATATTAACTTCATTAAAACACCAATACAATGCAACCAGAAAACCTTATTAATCCCTCATATACACTATAACATACATATGATGAACTATACATATAACTATACATATGACGAACCTATCAATCAAATTTGTAAGGATATATAAAAAAATTGCTATTAAAAAAAGTAAAATTAAAAAAAAATTAATTGGGAATTTTTTCTTTTAAAATAAAATTTTTTTGGGCCCTCCAACATTCGGGGGCCCCTAGGCCCTGGCCTACTGGGCCTAGTGGAAAATTGGGGCCTGGAAACGACCCACCTCTCCAACTGTCGAGCACTGTGACGTATTGTTAGAACATCTTACACTCCGCTGTATTGTACTAGGCAGCGCTCCGCTCTCTTATCACCCATTTCGTCCCGAGATTTGGTTATGTTTAGACAAACCTTATAAAATAAAATGTGTAATCACACGTAATATGTAATATTTATGCAATCACACGTTATTATGTAATTTAAGTTTATTTTAGAATAATTTCGCTCAATACGAAGAATTCGTTAATCCGAAAAGGGTCTGATCCCAATCATTTCAAATTATCGGGACTCCACTGTTTTGTTTTGCACTGTAAAAAAGTACAAAACCAAAATAAAAAGCAACGAAAAATTGTGTATACAACAAAGAGCGATAAAAAGTGAGTAAAAAAATGCATGCAACCATGGAAACAGACCATAACTATTAGATAAAGCTTTCGTGCAAGTACATTAAGTATTGCGAATGTCAGGCAGAATATAAATAATTAATGCAATGTTATACTTAGAGAAGTGAGATGAGACATCAATGAAAAAAAAATATTCTATAACGTTATAGCAAAAAAAAAAATTCTAATCAGTCAAAAGCATAATAAATTTTGAAAGAATATTAGAAATACCTTTAAAGGTATGTCTTTAAGAGGAATTGCAATTTTCCAGTTACATATCAGACACCGTTTGAGATCTCTTCACTGCTGCAGCTCTTATAAAATTTTGCGTTATGATAATCTCACCCGGTCGTCAGAGAGAAAATTAAAAAAAAAAAAGGAATTTGGAACGAGTAAGTACAGGGCTTGTAAAAAGTAGTGAAAAATGAGAATGACATCTTCCGCTATTGATGCCAGACTCGACTTTCCTTTGAAGATGTGCCAGAATCCCCAATCAAAGATCAAACTGATCATGTAAGGTGTAAACCAGTGAGTGGGATTTTGATTACAGTCGAACCCCGTTATAGCGAACCCGGTATACAACGAACTCATGGATATAACGAACGTAAATTTTGGTCCCGCCGTTTTCCTATTGTACGTAATTTAATTCGTATTTTGTCAGTTTAATGCAATCGGTTTTAGTGGATTCAATTCATTAATGATCATTTTTAATAGATTTTATCATTTTTTAATACATCAATATTGAATACACATTGCAATTAATGAGTTATACATTTTGTGTACTCTAGCATTTTTCTTAACGGTTCTGATGTAGTGAACCACCGGATAAAGCGAACAAAACCTTTGATCCCTTGAAGTTCGTTATAACGGGATTCGACTGTATAGCATAATAATAGTGTGTTCGCACCGACTTTTTCCAATTTAATTTGTTAACATGATATTCATATCGAGCCTCTAACAAATTGTTTATATCAGTTTAAAGCTAGTGCTTCACTTTAACCACTTGGAACTTGGAATAATTAGTTCTATTTGCTCAAGTTTCACTAAAAAAAATTCACTGTACTGTGATGTCGTGCAACATCCCATGCGTTCTCACAACGTTCACAGGACAATTGTGTACAATGAAGCTGAGACGTGGAACCCAGCATTCTAAAGGTTCAAGGGGCTACCCATAGAAAAACCCAGATAATAGTTTTTGTTATTCTAGGGTGCATCATTAATTTCAGTTCGCCATGGGGCAGACGGACCTTGGCCGGAAATGCCACAGGACAAAGATCGGCAGAGAACTAGCCGATGCTCTTTATGAAAAAGTTTTCAGGGGCTGGTCTGACTGGAAAGTGACCAGCACGGCAAAGACAAAGACCGCACAAGGCGTCCGGTGGCGGAAGTGAAATCCAACCCCCTCGGAGGGGGGAAAGTCTGCTTGGAGGTGACTTGAAGAAGGAACAGAGAGTCAGTGGGCAGAGGCGAGGTCTAAAGGTTGGTTCAGCGTTGGGAAGCTGATAAGACAGTTTGTTTGTGAGACCAGTGGCTAGTTCCATGCACGACTAGCAAATCTAATGAATAGTAATAGCCGAACGGCTAACTGTAAATATTTTGTATATAGTGAGTTCTAATAAAGGAACTTAATTTTAATTTAATTTCGCGCCTCTGCTTATCTCAAATATGAGTCGGATTTATTTGATCTCGTGTGAGATGTGTTGGCTTGTTGTCGGCCACGTCATGACAACTGGTGGCTTTAGCGGTTGGATGGTGGTCTAGAAAAAAAGACACCGGACCTGCCACTCCTTTACGATTTCAACTGGAAGGCGCTGTGGTCGTGAAAGAAGTCTCGGAAAAGCGTCGACGTTCATCTATGACCAAGAAATAACTACAAGCCGGAAAGCCTAGGAGTTCACCTTGCAGCAGAGTGGAAAAGTTCTTCAAGCTGAGGTATGTCTTTTAAGTTAAATCCAGAGAGATTTGATAGGATTTGTCTAGGCGGATTGTAAGTTAAGGTAAATGCGAACGTAAATTAAATTAAAAGTTCTAGGGGTACAAAAGTTCAGGATTTTGAAAAATTTTGTTTAGAACGGTTTAATTTGATTTGGTTGAAATACTTAATTGAAGTGGACATAATTATGTAACTGGGTATTAAGCGAAGTAATAGTTATGCTGGCTTGTGTGTTCGAATAAGGTAATTTTATTTGAATTGTTATACCAGGGTTTTGCTTTGTTTAAGGGAAAAACTCAGTTTTGGAAAAGAAGTACACTGCATGTAATAAATTGAGAGAAACCGAAAGTGTCAATTTATTAGGGTATGAGTGTATGAAAAATACACAAGATATATATATTGGTTGTTATATTGTTCTGAATCAAGTGTATTTTTGTATTCTTTTAAAAGTTTAGCTTAGTGCTAAGGGTATTGTGTTATCATTTGAATATTAGCTTATTGCTAAGGTTTATTGTGCATTGATTAATGTGGAATTTTTAATACAAGGTGTATTATTTTTTTTTAATATCTGTTTCGAATTGAGCAGTTGCTCAGGGTATTTGGATAAAGATATTAACTTGAAATTTAATATTTTGCTAATTGTTTTGATTTCGGTATGAAGTTCAGATATTAAAGATAATACGTAGAGTATTTTTGTGTTTTAATATAATTTTGAAACTTTATATACTAATGAGGGATTTGTGCAAGAAGTGGATTTATGTGCAAATATTAAGTTATTAAGTATTAAGTGCATGTTCATTGTGTTGATATCATTTTAAAGGATTACCTATTATTGAGTGTATTTTGAATTGATAGTAAATGTAGTGAATTTCAGAATATCAAGGAGTTTTGATATTGAGGTTGAAAACTAGTATATAGATAAGTGTATTTTGTAGTGTTATTGAAAAATTGGGAAATTATGGCAGAATTTACCGAAATGGAGCTATTTCTAGCTAAATATACTAAAAGTGTCCTGCTGACATTGGCAGCAAAATTCGATTCTAATGTGTCGATGTCAGACATAAAGCTAAGAATTATAAGGCAAATTATAGGAGCGTCAGATTTTGACGAACAATTCGCGAAAAATTCTCTAGAATCAATTTTGTTAGATAGACAAAGGGAAGAACAAAGAGAAAAACTAGCTTGGGAATTAGAAAAGCGAAAACGACATAGAGCGTTGGAACTGGCGAGAATCAGAGGGACCTCGGGAACTTCGTTAGACCCTGATGTTAAAACTTTAGTCGCGGGAATGTCAGAGGAATTCGAATTTGACAAAGAATCATTTGTGCGAGACCATAAAGAGACTATAGAAAATTTAAAACAATTAAACTTTGATCTTGAGAGTGAAGTAGAATTCGGCATTCGAGATGAACTTAAGTTACGTCATAGTGAAGAGTTGTTAATTTTAAGAGAATTTTTGCAATCAATAAAATTTTACGAAGAAATTGCGATTAAACCAGTTGAAGCGGATAGGTTGTGTACAGGGGACACAGGTACAGAAAATTCGCCTAGTGGGGCTATTCGGGAAAATAAAACGGATAGGTTGTGTACAGAGGACACAGGTCCAGAAATTTCGCCTCTTGTAGCTATTCAGAAAAAAGGAACGGATAGTGGGGTTAGCGTTGAAACTAATTTAGGTAAAAGCAGTAACTCTAAGCTGGTGAGTCCTGAGGAGGTTGGGAAAGCCGGAGTTTTAATCCGACCAACTAAATTACCCGGAAAAATTGATTGTAGGGAAAACGAGTCGGAAAATGTAAAGTCGAAAGTAGCTCCTGACGGGACAAAAGAATTGGGAGAATCGCATTCAGAAAGACCGCTCATTTTGGGGGAGGCGAACGAATTGGGGAAAACGGGTTTAGCGCAAGTTTCCGAATTTGATTTTGGCGAAGCGCAAGTCAATTGTCCCTCCTTGAAGTCCCTTTGGGAAAAAGCGAGCGACCCTAAAAACTCCGAGTTTAGCGTGGAAGGGGGCGAGCTAGTCCGATTTTCGGAGTCTAAAACGGGAAAACTAGAATCGCGCGTACCGATTCCAGGAAAACAGGAGTCGAGGGATGGCTGTATTGAACCTGAAAGGCTTTTGTTCGTACGAGGCGTTTTGTACGGTTTTCAGGGGAAAACAGAGAGTAGTATTCGCGTGGCGAAAAGGGAAAGTTCCCCCATATGGTTTTTGGGAGAACAAGAGAACCCACCGACAAAAGAGAATTCAGGTTTAGGACAGATAAGATTAAAAGGATTGGGAACGAAGTGGATTGTCCAACCGGAAAGATTAAGGGGTCGTGAAGGGAAACCCTGTAATGGGAAGGTTTTGGTCAATAAGTTAAATGGTGAGACTAACTATGGGAAGGGTAAATCACGATGTTATCCTGTTGTTAGTTGGCTAGAGCCGCGTTTAGTGAACCCCGAAGTGGTCAAACTGTGGAATTATAAGTTGCGGAAAAAGGTCAGATGCAGAATAGGTTTTTTCTGCAAGATGGATACCCTTCTCCCTATTGTAGCAGAAATGGTTGTAATTGTAGCGACGCATTATGAAACAATTATGGCAGTTATCGCAGGGAAAGCTATTGTATACATTTGCACCTTACTTGAGAATAGTGAGGAAAATTTAGAGCGAGAAATTTCGTGGTGGATTCCCTGGGAGAAAATTAATACCAGGCAAGATTTTGAAAGGAGGGAAAACCCTCGAAGTGATAAGGTTAAATTATCAGGGCAGGGTTGTCCGAGATCTGAATCTTTCAAAATTTTGGGTTTTGAGTTGAGTGCTGTGAAAGTAATCGAGCACGAAATAGGTTTTCGCAACGCAGTTGAATCTGTAAAGAATTGTGAATGCGTAAACGAAGGGAATAATCGTCGATCAGCTGAGCAATTGCAAAATTTCCTAAGACGTAGGCGAAAGAAAGCATGGTGGAAGTGGATTAAATTAAAAATTAAGGAAATTGGGAATTCACGAGAACCTATGGAGAAACTTTCGTGGGCGGCGGTTCAGTATAAAGGGGGCGTCAGTAGGAAAATTACTGCTAGATTTAAGCTGAACCGGCACGAGAGAGTTAAGGTTCTCATGAAAATTCCTGAGGATAAAATGAACCAGCATTAAATTAGGTTAGGAGGATGGTTATGAGGATCTTAATGTATAAATTGTAAAATTGTGTTGTTGAAATGTATTAAATTGAGTGTGAATACATAATTTAAGAAATCATAATGTTATAACTCTAGTTATGATGAATTGTACGACTTTAAATATGTTGGTGATTTCATAGCCTAAGAATTGAATGTATAGTGATTATTGTGATTATTGGATTTATTGTGATGAATTTTTGTAATTAAGTTTAATTTATTTGTGCATCCATGAGTAAGATGGCCAATTAATGTTGATTATTGATGTATGGAAATTATTTAACGATTTGCATTGTGTTCAACGGTGAAAAGTATTTAAGGTTTTTTTTTGTTGTATTATGTCCAATTGTGTGACTGTTCTGTATCGTGAATGGAAACTTAGACGGTTTTGTCTATTGTTAGGTTTTTAGTTCAGGATGAACTGATAGGTGAAAATCCAAATAAATCGTGTAGATTCTATGTTATATGAATCTTAATTTACCAATTGTGGGTCAAGTAATTTTATGAAATTATTGAAAATTGGAATATCAAGTGTTTAATGGAAGTAAATTGTTTAAATATGTAGTGAAATGAGATTTCGGTTCTAGGTATTGTTAATGTATTAAAGATAATGACAACTTCCATGTGATGCCGCGGTATTGTTCAAAAGAAATGTCCCGCACTCATAATGAGTGAATGTGTATGTCTGGATCCGTTATTTCTTTGATGAATAAATCAGAAAATGAATTTGGGGTTGGAACCCTTTTTAATGTTGAAGAATTTATCATAGTGAAAAATTTTGTTCGGATCCATTTTTCTTGATGAAAGTAATTTTCTTTAGTTGTTTTGTTTGATGTTCAATTCGAGTTTAGGTAATTGATTAAATTAAATGTTACGTTGACTCAGTTTTGGGGACCAACGATTAAATGGAAGAAATTAAAATACTTTTGGTAAAATAGGAAAAATTAAAATGTCCTGTAATTAACAAAAAAAAATACTGTGAGTCTTGTGACGAGCAGGTGATAAGCTTGATGTTGTGCTAATATTTTATGTCCTGCATAAAGGCAGTGTCACGTGTATTGTGTATACTACATTTAAATGGACCTATCAGTATTTAATCATCACCTGTTAGAGTGGCATGAGTCGTATTCTAAGAGTAATAGGTTTTGAGTTAAATAGGCTATATTTAAATGTGTTATTTAGGTAAACTGGTTATATTTAAAATAGTAGTAAGGATTTATGTGTAGCCATAGTTATGTGAGTGGGCCATTTTTGTCTAAGCCCATGTATTCAGGTTGTGTATACCTAGAGGTGACACAGTGGTTTCGAGTGCTTATTCTAGTGTAGTGAAAAGTACTTTTTTTAAAGGTTCATTTTAAGTACAGTGACAAGGACTGAAAAATTGGGCATGTAACTAAGACTTGGAGTGTTTGTATTGTTTTTATTTCTAAGTATGATATGTGTAACTAAGATCTTGAGTGGTTGCATTGTTTTTTTAAGTATGATATATGTATCTAAGATTTTGAGTGTTTGTATTGTTTTTAGGTACGATATATGTATTTAAGGTTAAGTGGTTGTATTGTTGTAGCTAAGAGATTTATGTAATTGATTTCATGAAATGTGTTGTCATGTACTCAGTATAGACTTGTGCTATATCTTGAGTGGTTGTGGTGTATCAAGTGAAATATATATACCCAGTAAAGAAAAAAAAAGAATGTAATTCCAAAACTGAGTACGCGTAATTATGACTTTTAACGTAATTAGTGACAACGGAAGCACTTAATGCTTGGCAGGAAATTTAAGAGTGGGAAGATAGATTCCCTCGCGCATGAATCTCTCTGGGAAAACTTAAAAGAACACAATCTCATATCTTAATATTGAAGTAATTATCCGAACTTTGGATACCCCAAAGAAGATCTTTGGACTTTCTTAGGGGGAGGGAGTTGTGATGTCGTGCAACATCCCATGCGTTCTCACAACGTTCACAGGACAATTGTGTACAATGAAGCTGAGACGTGGAACCCAGCATTCTAAAGGTTCAAGGGGCTACCCATAGAAAAACCCAGATAATAGTTTTTGTTATTCTAGGGTGCATCATTAATTTCAGTTCGCCATGGGGCAGACGGACCTTGGCCGGAAATGCCACAGGACAAAGATCGGCAGAGAACTAGCCGATGCTCTTTATGAAAAAGTTTTCAGGGGCTGGTCTGACTGGAAAGTGACCAGCACGGCAAAGACAAAGACCGCACAAGGCGTCCGGTGGCGGAAGTGAAATCCAACCCCCTCGGAGGGGGGAAAGTCTGCTTGGAGGTGACTTGAAGAAGGAACAGAGAGTCAGTGGGCAGAGGCGAGGTCTAAAGGTTGGTTCAGCGTTGGGAAGCTGATAAGACAGTTTGTTTGTGAGACCAGTGGCTAGTTCCATGCACGACTAGCAAATCTAATGAATAGTAATAGCCGAACGGCTAACTGTAAATATTTTGTATATAGTGAGTTCTAATAAAGGAACTTAATTTTAATTTAATTTCGCGCCTCTGCTTATCTCAAATATGAGTCGGATTTATTTGATCTCGTGTGAGATGTGTTGGCTTGTTGTCGGCCACGTCATGACAGTACTTTGAAGCATTTTTTGCTAGAATATTTAGTAATAAATATGAATTAGATGCAAAATGTAAACAAGCGTTTCACAGCATATCATGTGAATACTTGATGTAGTTGATCTCTTTGGAAGAGATTTAGACATCCCCCCTCCCCCTCACAGGAAGATGATTACTACTCCCCATTACTACTCTTAATAAGGGGAAATCTTGCTACTCTTAGAAAGAGTGGGAATTTCCTACTCCCCACCCCCCGGGTGATGTGAAAGAAAATTTGGTATAATAAAAAGTAATTCCAGTGTTATCCCATTAAGAGCAATTTGCAAAGCTTATGTTGCCTTTTGTTAATAACTCTCCACCTTCCCCAACTTAACCTTAGCAACGGTTTTTGGTTTCGCCTCTATACCCACTACCAACAGCCGAAGACCGAGCAAAGTCACAGTTAAGTGAGCAAAATCTACCAAGAAGTAACTATATTCTCTTTTACTTTCAACATATACTAAATGGATGAAACGGACTCTGAACGCTGCTTGCTTTCACTCTTTTTGAAATTTGTGCCGTAATCTCGGATTAAAAATCGTATCTCAGCTGGAAAGGGGAAGAGAAAATGTCAAAAATATTGATTATATAATCCTTGAAGCTTAGAATCGATTAAGGTTTTCTGAATGCACAACTTTAAGCAGAACTGTTTTCCGCATGTTCGCAAGTTTGACTTTGTAATCTCTTTTGTAGTTGATTTTGCAGTGCCCCCGTATATTGTGTTTGCAAAGGGTTTCGTGAAATTTTTGCTTAATAGAACTTAGCGCAAAAACACTTGCTTATATTTCGGAAGAAATTTCTTCAAATAATTTAAATGACATTTTTTTCGCAATTAAAATATTTTGAAACAGCATTTTGTAACTGCTAATAAGAGTGTTAAATTTTTTCTTCAACATTTCAACACGAATTATTAACATTAAAAGATGTTAGTAAAATATTTGGTAAAATCTTAAAAGAGATCCAAACATCTCTTGAATTTACACGTTTTCCTGAAGCAAACTGACCACGCGATTATTGCATCTTCTTTTTCAAAAGTTGGTATTTTCCTTTATTATAATGATTTACTTAATTTACAAGTTTTTTCCCAGCCTTCTTGATTCTGAATTTTTTAAATTCACAAAAATACGTGCATAATTTAATGATTTTTTGGCCCTGTTTCCAACGTAAAGTGTTCCTAGTAAACAGAAGCACTCTCAATTTTTCAGCTCTCTATTCTTTTTCAAAAATTGGCATTTTCCTTTATTATAATAATTTACTTAATTTAAAAGTTTTTCCCCCATCAATTTCGATTCTTCATTTTTTAGTTTTCACAAAAAAAAACGTGCATAATCTAATGTTTTTTTCTATTGTTGTCCCTGTTTCCTACTTAAAATGTTCAAAGTTAGCAAAAGCACTCTCAATTTTTCAGCTCTTAATTCTTTTTCAAAAGTTGGTATTTTCCTTTATTATAAGGATTTTCTTAATTTAAAAGTTTTTACCCATCCATTTTGATTCTTCATTTTTTTTCAATTTCACAAAAATACGTGCATAATTTAATGACATTTTGGCCCTATTTCCTACCTAAATTGTTTCTAGTTAACAAAAGCACTCTGAGTTTTTCCGCTCCTAATTCTTTCTCAAAAGTTGGCGTTTTCCATTATTATAATGATTTACTTAATTTAAAAGTTTTTTCCCATCCATTTCGATTCTTCATTTTTTAATTTTCACAAAAATAAGTGCATAATTTAATGTTTTTTTTTTCTGTTTTTGTCCCTGTTTTCTACCTAAATTGTTCCTGGTTAACAAAAGCACTCTCAATTTTTCAGCTCTTAATTCTTTTTCAAAAGTTGGTATTTTCCTTTATTATAAGGATTTTCTTAATTTAAAAGTTTTTACCCTTCCATTTTGATTCTTCATTTTTTTTCAATTTCACAAAAATACGTGCATAATTTAATGACTTTTTGGCCCGATTTCCTATCTAAATTGTTCCTAGTTAACAAAAGCACTCACAATTTTTCCGCTACTAATTCTTTCTCAAAAGTTGGCGTTTTCCTTTATTATAATGATTTACTTAATTTAAAAGTTTTTTCCCATTCATTTCGATTCTTTATTTTTTAATTTTCACAAAAATACGTGCATAATCTAATGTTTTTATTTCTGTTGTTGTCCCTGTTTCCTACCTAAATAGTTCCTAGTTAACAAAAGCACTCTCAATTTTTCAGTTCTTAATTCTTTTTCAAAAGTTGGTATTTTCCTTTATTATAATGATTTATTTAATTTAAAAGCTTTTTCCCAGCCATTTTGATTTTTGATTTTTTAATTTTTACAAAAATACGTGTTTAATCTAATATTTTTTTCGTTCTCCCTGTTTCCTACCTAAATTGTTCCTCGTTAACAAAAGCGCTCTCAATTTTTCAGCTCTTAATGATTTCAAAAATGTATATCGACTTTATATCATAAGTTTTGACAGATATCTCAGGATGCCTTGATCATTGAAACATATCAGTATTAAGATGTATAACATGAATCTGGTAAATGTAGGCGATGCTGTGTATCATATCAGCCTATCTAAACGGGTTACCTTAATACTTCTTTCAATGCTGAGCAGATCAACTCTGATGCCTGAGGCAAGATTTAAAAAGGCGAAATTTTCTTTGAGAGTAATGAATATATCTCTGTTAGAAATAGTCTACTTAATAAAATAACAGACATTTTGAGAAAAATATGTATTTTTTTAAACGTAAAAATTTTAAAAGTTGCAGAACCTTAAAAAAATTAGGAAAAGTAAATAAATTTGGATATAATTTTTTATGTCAGGAAAAATGATTTCTAAATCATTCTTTGAGACTTTGTTGCAACAAATTGTTTGATTGTATCTCTATAATTAATTGTTTTACATACTGCCTTTCCTGTAGAAATTATTGCTAGATTATTCAATCGCTTTTGAGTTGTTGTTGTTCCTAGATAATTCTTAAAAAAATTCAGTTTATAAAATCTGCGCTCGGCTGCTGTTACAGTCACAGGTAGAGTTTGTGGAATTCTAAGAATTACAACACGTTTTGAAATATGCATTAAAAATGTAATTTTCATAATCTCAAGTTCAGGCGTTTATACAAAAAAAAAATACACTAACTATTCCATTATATTTGTATATTTTTACCATGTTTTTATTAACTCGCTTTCTTATTTGTTTGTTTCTTTGTTTGTGTGTTTGTCCAGTACAAATCTTGCAATCGATTTTTAACTAACTTCCCGACTAGCTAGACATTTGAAACTTTTAGGATAGCTCAGAACACGATGACAATGCATTATTTTAATATTTTTAGCCATCTTTAAGCAGCATTGAAATCATTTTCAGTTAATTTTGTTTTGTAGAATGGTGCAGCCATCTATCGACTGTGACGGGAACGAAAAGTTAAACGCAAGTTAACTTCCAATCCTCGAGCTAAACAATTGATTACGCGTTTGATCATTTTCTTTCAAGTTGATGGGATAATTCATCAAAAAAATTTTTATAAAGTATTTATTAATACATAAAATTGTCAAATTTATACGATTCAACAGAAAAATTAAAAACATGGTGTATAAAAAGTTCTTTTTATCTTGTAATTATTATGAATTTCTTCATATACAGTAAAACCTCGTTTATCCGGTCTAACTGGGACCATAAGCAATCTGGACAGTCGGAAATCCGGATAATACGGATAATATGGGTAATAAGCAAAACAAAATAAATCCTTAACTAAGCAGACTTACCGTTTATTACGATAAAAAACTATGTTTTGTAACAAAATCACATATTATTGTTTACAAGACATTGACAAATATAAAATAACTTTTCACATCATTTCTTTAAAAAAAAAAAAAAAAAAAAAAAATTAAGTCTTGTAAAGCTTTCTTAAACTGAACAAAAAGCATTTTATTACCATAATCTATTGTACATTCTATGCAAGAACTGTACATTGAATCAAACTAAAAAGCAAATATTTGGCGTACTTGTAGTTACGTTCTTGCTATCATAGTTAAAAATTATCTAATGTCAACATTGTGACGTCGTGTGACGCACTTCCGTGACCCAGCAGGTGGCGCGACGGGCGCCGGATGGAATGAGAGAGAAGATGATGGGTGAAAAATGGTAGACGATGTGCGCACAACAAAAATTGTAGCAGATATATACATGTTCTTTTTTTGTTTGTATTTAATTGTAAAAATGTGTCGTTTTGTGAGTAAAGTCGTGTTTTTTTCAAGAGAAAAAAAGAGTCTGATTGTTCGACTAAACAGCAGCGACTACCGTTGCCATTCTTCCTTTTACGAAGAGGTAAGGGATGATCTTCAAGATAGTAAGAGGTGATACCTCACAAACATTAAATAAAAATAATGTCTACAAATCTGATCGGGATCAAAGAGGGCTGGATAAACGAGGATTTACTGTACTTAGATTAAACTCTAAATATTTTTTTCGCTCTTCATTAAAAATTTCATAATTTTACTATACAGTCGAACCCCGTTATAGCGAACCCTGTATATAACGAACTCACGGATATAACGAACGAAAATTCTGGTTCCCCTGTTTTCCTATTGTACTTAATTTAATCAGTATTGTGTCAGTTTAATGTAATCAATTTTAGTCGATTTAATTCATTAATGATCATTTATAATAGATTTTATCATTTTTTAATGCATCATTATTGAATAGACATTGCAACTAATGAGTTATACATTTTGTGAACTCAATCATTTTTCTTAACGTTTCGGATATAGCGAACCACCGGATAAAGCGAACAAAAACTTTGGTCCATTGAAGTTCGTTATAACGGGGTTCGACTGTATCTCATTTTGGCGCCTATTTCAAAACTGGCACCTGAGATGGTCGCCTCGCCGGCTTACCTATGGGACCGGCTCTGCTTCTTTCAATTCATATTTGCTGTTTTATACCTTATCTTTACCTATTTAACGAGAATACACCCAGTTTTTCAGTATAACATTATGTTTCCGAAATGTAAACAACTTCTTATAACTTGCGTTTTGATAGAATATCTAAAATCGCTATTTGCATCTGCTATCATTATGACATATAAAAATATATCCTTACATTACGGCTGCTGTGTACTAACCCTATTGGATTCGCTTACCTCAATGTTAGCCTATGAAGAAAATGTGTCTACTATTTACAGCTACATAAATGCTGATAATACAATAAAAATTATATTTTCACATAGCCTCAACTTTTCTGCACCTTGCGACAGGATTCATTTTATAAATTTCGTCCTGCAAAGGAATTTTGGAGCGTTTAAAAACACGCTATACCAGATATTTTTCCCAAATAATTTAAATTTTAAAATATATTTGTATTTAAAAAAAAAAACGAAAAATTCTCCAAAGCGTAAAATTTCTTTCTCTATTACGGAATATAATTTTTAAAAAAATCTTTAAATCCAAGCAATCTTTGGACAAATATTCTTCATAGGTTAACATTGAGGTGAGCGAATCCAATAGGGTTATTACACAACAGCCTTAATGTGTAACATGAACAGGGGAAATGTAGACAATGCTGTTTGTTTTTCATATCACCGTATCGAAGTGTGATACACTGATTCGACGTAGCCACCGTTGATCTTTCATCGAAACACTTCAGAAATAATGAGAGATATAACAGTGGAGAGCTTCTCGTCGTGAAACAACGGAAGACAGTGTAGTCCATTTACTTATGCGCCTGGTGTAAACAAAGCGATCTGGAGAAAAGGTACGGATAGATTTACAAAAAGTCTTCGTATCATCTCTCTGTATCATTAGTTCTGTATCATCGTTCACTGGTTATTATATACGTGGTAAGAGCGGCCGCCTTTAGGCAGTCTTTTTCCCACTATCACATGATAATGGAAAGTTTACCAAAATTTCACAAAATTAGAAAGAAGAATGCAGGAAAGTGTGTACACACTCCCTTCTCCCTTCCATCACCCGGTTTCGCCCATATTCGTATTCTTTCGACATTAGATAAGACAGTGGCGCACCCAGGATTTTTTCTTGGGGGGGGGGGGGCGAGATGAATGGATAAAAATATTTATAATGCATGGGGGGGGGCGAAATGAACGAATACAAATATTTATAATGCAAAATCAATATTTCTACTTCTTTTGGGGGGGGGGGGCACCCCCCTGGGGGCGCCACTGAGATAAGACAGTGTCTTACCATGCACAACAGTTTTGTGATCTGTCCGAAATAAGTGCTGCCATCTGTAGGTGTAAAAAAGTGCCAAGGATTTTTTATTTTTATTTTTTATTTTTAAAAGTTACATTCTTTTCTATTATTATTATTTTTTTTTAATCTAAAACTTGTAGTCTCGAGGCTAAGTATTTCCCATTTTAAATATTACTGTTACGTCATATCGTGTTTTAATCATTGAAAAGGTTAAAAAGATTTGAATTTCATAGGATCGTCGACGAAGTGTCCATTTGGATGGTAGCATCAGATTTAGAGAGCGCATTCAAAATTTTCATTCAGACGGAAGCCTTCGATGTGCAGCAGGCCGAATAGGTCACAAATAATGTATCCATGTTTATCAAATTATATATTAAATGAATACATATAAACAATTTAAATATCCTTTTCTTTTCCTTTACAAAAAGTAGAAATATTTTGAAGGCAATTAAAGCGATAGATACCATACTTGCCATCGTTCCCCTACTTCACTAAGTGCTTGCGTGCCTCGTCAGCATATAGACACACCCACCCACCCACGCACACACATATAAATAAAGAAATAAATAAATATATATATATATATATATATATATATCTTCGGTGTTATGTAAAAAGGACGAGTATGTATATATATTTACATAGCTATTTGCCCCTTTTACAGAACACCGATGATATATATACAGTCGAACCCTGTTATAGCGGACCCGGTGTATAACGAACTCACGAATATAACGAACAAAAATTTTGGTCCCGTCATTTTCCTATTCTACGTAATTTAATTAGTATTGTATCAGTTTAATGTAATCGGTTTTAGTCGATTTAATTCATTAATGATAATTTTTAATGGGTTTTATCGTTTATTTTAATACATCATTATTGAATACACGTTGCAACTAATGAGTTATTCATTTTGTGAACTCTAGCATTTTTTTTAACCTTTCGGATATAGCGAACAAAACCTTTGGTCCCATGAAGTTCGTTATAACGGGGATCGACTGTGTATGAGTTGTACCGAAAACAAGTGAAAATGTAGGTCATTCCTAAATACGAAATAACGGACGACAACACTTTAAAATACTATACATGCTTCATCCCATTGCTCCTTTACTCTAAAATAATTTTTTTAAAGCCTCGCGAACGGCCCACGTTATGAAATATTGTTAAAACGTTACAAGTAATCTCGCCGAAATATCCTCTCGAACGCGGGGCGTTGTTAATCATGTTGCCACTTCCTTCCTCTCGCAGAGACGCACTTTTCTCAACTTCCAGCAACTCTCATGGTGCTTAACTTAATCCTTCCGAACCATCTTTTCTCTTACTCCCATATTTACGTGTTTCTTTCAGGTAGAAGAGGCTGAATCTAATTAATCGACGAATCAGAAGCTTTTAACGCCCGCCTGCTCGTTTTCGTCGAATGTTCTTAAAGCGTTTTAACTGTATCCCTTCCACGCACCTTTTTTAAATATGCTTCGGCCCACACTTCATTCTTTGGAAGGTGGAGGATTTGCGCGCCGTAATCTCGGATTAAAACTTCGCATCTCACCCGGAAAAGGGAAGCAGTGTCAAAAATATTGATTGTATAATTCTTGGAGTCTCCGATCGATTAAGGTTTTCTGAATGCACCAACTTTAAACCGATTGTTTTCCTTAATCCCGCACGTTCCTGAAGTCAGATTTGACTCCAAAGAGCTGTTTTAATCGTTTTAAATTTGGTGTGAAGTAAATTAATCTTCATTGCGTGAGAGTTTGAATTTTAATGTTTCGCACAAGTACACACAGAGAAATTTTAAGTAAAAATATAGGCATTGAGAGTATAGTTTTACCCACTCTTATAAGAATGCTGTTGCCCAGGAACACAAAATAAAAGCTGTGAAAAACAGTTAAAAGTTAACCTTTTCCTTACGGGGTGGGATAGCATGTATCTCAAAAATACGGACCCAAGAAAGAATATATATATATATATACATAACCTCCTTAATGGTCGTTCTTACAAAGGGGGTATGAAATTTCCCATTCTAAAAAGAGAATCGAAAAAAAAGGACCCCGTAAGCTAAGGGTTAATATGAGAAGAGAAATAACTATTAAATAAAAAAAGGAAAAATAAGTAACTGTAATGTAAAAGGAACATTCCCAGAAGCTAAGTAATCTAACAATTTAATTTTCAATGTTAAACGTTATTAATGACATCTTTCTGAACGGAAAATGTCTCTGAACAGAAACGGAACTGAACGGTAAGTCTCTTGCTGAACGGTAAATGCTGAACGGTGAATGTCTAATACTAGAAAGGCGGGAATTTTTTTTCTCACTAAAAAGACTGAACGCCGTCATTTTGACAGTCAAAAATAAAATCAAGAATTTAAAATATTTAATTTTTTACGTGGTTAAATACTTTAAATTTCGAACTATTTCATACCTATATATAACAAATTAGTATATATTTAGATATATATTTATGCAGGTATGCCGAGCTGACAACCTGGTATGGTTTATCCGTAAAAATATATGCATGGTTTGGGCAGTTCTTAATTTTCAGCACCACTATTTCCGAACAGCCAATATTTCTGTTCTTTGCAAAAGGGCGAAGAATCGAAAAGTAACTAGCATTTTACCGGTATTATTTTATTTTTAAAGTTTTCTGCCTGTTTTCTATATTGCCGTCAAATCGACGACTTTCAGTCTTAATAGGTATACAACAGATTTTCTCCCCCTCTTTACTATCGAATATAATTTTGTAAATGTGTGTGCATATTTCGCGTAAAATTAGAAAAAGTCATAAAATTTCAGAATCCTGAGGACATAAATACAGACATAGCGCTCAATAGTATATCCGACACCGTCAAAATGACGGCAGCCGTCTTTCTTGTGTTAACGAGCTCTTGCTGGACGGTAGCTCTTAAGAAAGGTCGTTGCATTTTGTCTTTGAAATAAAAAAAAAAAAATTCAATGCAATTATTTTTAACCATAGTAGTGAATTTTAGTGAACACACAGGAGTAACAATGAAACATTTTGTGTAAATTAAACAGCATAAAATTAATAAAAATTATTGATTAATACGATTTTAGTTGAAAAATATTGATATGTTTAGCCACTTAGAGGAAAACGTACACCGAACAAGATTTACTTGTCCATTTATTTCTGAAATTCTCTTTTAAAAAAGCTCATTTTTGATTATAAAGATTCGCATGCGTTGGTACAAAAACTTTCATAAGAAATATTCATAGACTGTCATAAGAAATTTTTTAGAAGAATATGAAATTTTTGGGTTTGAAATTTGAATGATTCACGATTTTATTTTCGGCATTTTTGTTACTCTAATGGCCGATAATCGCTCGATTTCATTAATATCTAGATTAATTAATATCTAGATTAATTAATATCATTAATATCTAGATTAATAATTCTTCATTAATATCGTTTCTAAAATGGAAAACCTTTTTCTAATCTATATCAGGGGTTCCCAACCTTTTTCCTACATAAACCCTTTTTAAAAGAATGATTTTCTTCATAAACCCCCTCACATTTTTCTCTATAATATGCAGCACACAACATAATTATATTTCTAATAATTGCTCATAAAACACTTAAAGATAACAATTCGACTAAGAATATGAACAAAAAATTAGAAAAAGTGGTTCATTAGGTTTATGTTTTATTATTTTTGTACTATTTTAATTTTTAATTTCCCAAATATAAACAAGATTTCAGAAACACAGATTGTAATTGCACAAAAGTTTGATTTCAATTAATCTGGGAGTTGTGTTTGATGCATTGATACATTTTTTTTAATGTTTGGCCTGAAATTGCTTATCATCGTATAGTCACAATAACTAACATAACGAATATAAATATATATTTTACTAAACAATTTTATTGACTTATATGTAGTCTTAATATAATTTCATTCGACACATATACAAAAGCGCCATGACATTCGACTTTAGATGGGTGGATCACTCCGCCCTATGAAAATCTGTATTTATACATATTAAAACAGATATTATTATCTAATAATATCATAATAATTACATTCTTAAAAAATTAAATTAAATTTTAAAACAGAAAATTTATCATCGACCCCCAATAGACCCCTGGAATACTATAGACTTTTTTTAAACTTCCACCGATCCCAAGGGGTCCACCTGAACCCCGTTGGGAATCCCTGATCCATATAAAACTGGATAGGAAACCTATTAACTGTATTTCAAGGTACTCCAATTTCAAATTTCTCAAAAATCGGCCCTCTGAATTCCAGAAAAATTCTTTTGCATGCTACTTTTAGCTCGCGTGTCATAGCTTTGCCCACTATGATCTACCGAATTAAACACTTACTACTATTTAGTATCTGGAAGATGACCCATGCTGAGATCTTTTAAAATGTTTGACGGAAGAACTTTAGAATCTTGACTTTTTTGAAAAACTTACAGTTAGAAACTGAACATGACATTCTCCAAACAACAAGTTCTTGTTATGTATCAAATAGTAGAGGGAAATTCAAAACACCTGAAAGCAAATACTTTTTAGCAAAAAAATTTGCTTTTATTTTTTCTTTAAATTAAGCAATAATGATAAAAAAAATCTTATACGAGGGATAAATTAAATTATTAAAAGGCTGTTATCAGAGAAAACCACGATGTAGTAAAAAAGGGAAAAATTCTGATTTATGAAATATTTATACATATTTGTTATAATTTATAGTGATGTAGATATAATTTAAGTTTAGGAAGACAACTAAGAGTTTTGTCAGTGCATTAAATAAATGTAGAGTAATCGTAACTGAGTCAAATTACACAGAGATCATAGGATAAAGTAGTTCACCAGAGAATAAAATTTCAACTTTCTTTTTCAAATAAGAGGAAAATTTTTAGATATTGTAATTTGCTTACAAGATGGTATATGTTAGACAAATAAGTATATATTTAAAATAAATGGTACTATTTGAGAGAAGGATTTCATATGTTTGGCTCTTAGGTTACAAATAGAAGTATCTGAAGTTTCCAACTGCTGTTGAATGAAAGACAACGAAATCGATAGATTATTAAAATCAACGAAAGATCTGTTATTTTGTTACTTAACATTTCTTTTCTCAGAAGTGCAAATGCGATCATAAAGTTTGACAATAGCATAATCAAAATTATAAACTCATTTTCTGTTCGACAAGTTACATTTGAACAAAAGAGTGAGTTTTTAATTACTAAACAAATATTTTTAAACAGTTTTAGACTGCACTTATTATATCTCATTAAAAATGCAAGAAAAATAAAGTTTTAAAATATCTGACGATCATTAATAATTTGAAATTCGAAATTAATTTTTAGACCTCCGATACACGTAAAAATTTTACAAGGATTGTGCTTTTCCCTCACCATCAAAAATAAAATTACGTAGGAAATTGTTGACGTAAATCTCACTAGGAAAGATAAAATTTTGACAGTAATAACTGTATGAATTTATTATGTACACTTGAAACTGAAAAAAATATCAATCGTTATATACCAAATAACCAGATTTTTTTAAAATAAGTCAAGAATAATGTAATAATTATAAAAATAATAACAAAAATAAAATAATAATAATAATAATAATAATAATATACTATCAGATTTCACTGGTAACTGAAAAGAAAATTGGACTTCTATAAGATTTCAAGTTAATATGTGTAGAACAACCTGGGAACACATTAACATGGTAGAGAAATAACTTATGTTCATAATTTTGCCTTTGAGCGTTATGCAAACTTTTACATGGTAAACTTTTTTCCTATTGCTAAACTTAGTTTAAGCTCCCATGTGTATTGTGAATTTTAAATGCACTAATTTCTAACATCCCATGAGCAAGTTATGAAACATACTAGTGCTGCCATCTGATGAAAAGAAGATGAATCAAAGTCCGTTGTTATTAATCCGATCGATCGGTTTTCTAATCATACCATAAACTCAATGAAACACCATAGTCGATCAGCAGCCAGTAATGAGTAGTACTCTAAAATAATTAAAGTATGTAATATTTATTGATGCACTGTATTATTTAAAATTGATAGACTGCTAAAGCAGTAGCGTAGGTTTTGCTTGAAACCTGAAATTAAGATAATAATTAATTGTAAGTCTTTTGAAAAAAAAAAAAACTGTGTAATATTTTTCAGCGTAATAGTTAAGAGAGTATATTTCGAGATTAAAAATGTTGTACATTATGCAACAATATTAGAGTACCATCTTATCTCCACCTTTCGTAGATTTTTAATTTAAAATAACAACAAAATTCTGTAATAATAATAAGTAAAAAATAATTAGAAGAAAGGAAAGAACAGTTGAAATAAAAAATAAAAAGGTGTATTTTAAATAAAAAATAAGAAAATTTTTTATTTACACAGTATTGAATTTGTAAAGAAAATATTTTTTAACGATGTTTAAAACAAAGCCAACCAAAAGTAAACCTATAAAAAGTTTTTCTTAAAATATATAGAAATCGTATCAATGCATGACATCGCATAAAACATGTAAAAAAATGTTGAACATTAAGTTAGTAAAATATTTTAGTAAATTTACATCAATATGTGTATTTAGTAAATTTACATAAATACACATTAAGAAGAATAGATGTGTAATGCTACTAAAATTTTTGTAATAATTTAATTGGACTTTCCTGAGTGTTTTCAAAAATACAATCTACATCCTCATATTTCCACAAAATCATCATTTTCATTCATCATCTTTCAAAAGTTCATCCTCATCTTCTTCAAAAATACAGCCTCATCTTTAGAGTTTTTATTGGAAAAAAAAAAAAAAAAGATTAGATCTTTTGATAGAGAAGCTGTGAAATTTTAGGGGTAAAAACACTAAGAATTCAAAGCTATTTGATGTTAAAGAGGTGAAATAAAATAATCATAAAATAATCATATTTCCACAAACTCATCATTTTCATTCATCATCTTTCAAAAGTTCATCCTCATCTTCTTCAAAAATACAGCCTCATCTTTAGAGTTTTTATTGAAAAAAAAATTAAAAAATTAGATCTTTTGATAGAGAAGCTGTGAAATTTTAGGGGTAAAAACACTAAGAATTCTAAGCTATTTGATGTTAAAGAGGTGAAATAAAAAAATATATCGCATTTGCTTCAACAGCGAATGTAGCATTTAATTCCAGTCTTAATTACAGAACGAATTAAGTTTAAAAATCATTTCCTCTTGTTTCCGTGGTTAGTTTCTGGAGGTCCTATAAGCTTATCGTTCCAGGATGGTGTCTGTTCATGCCTATGCCTATAGCTGGCTGAGGGAAAATTAATTCTTATGTACAAAAAGTTACTCACAAATGAAAATTACTTTCCATACCTTCACGGTGAAGTGCATTTACAACACATCCTTTTCTAAATGTTAGATTTTAAACTTTTATAACGTTCGAGCCAGCAGCTTTATCGCTAGCCAAATTACATACAAAGTTTTAGAAATTTGCCTGAAAATGGATGAAATTCTCATACCTATATTAGAATGCCCTAAACTTTTTTCAGTGTTAATTGGGCCAAGTCAACTCTTCCATCGAAGAAACAGTTGATTTTTTATTGACCCAATTTTGTTCATTAATAAAACTTCATAGAATTCATCGTTAAAAAATAGACTAGAAAATATAGGTGTTCATTTAACCTTACAAAAATACAAAATGGCAATAAATTATCATATTTTAAATAAACTGGGAAAAAAAAAACTTTTCAGCGTTCGCTTGACATTATTAACGGAGTACTGCTGCACACTATTTTTGAAAGCGGAACTAATATCTATACAGTCGAACCCCGTTATAACGAACTTCAAGGGACCACAGGTTTTGTTCGCTTTATCCGGTGGTTCGCTATATCCGAACCGATAAGAAAAATCATAGAATTCACAAAATGTATAACTCATTAGTTGCAATGTGTATTCAATAATGATGTATTAAAAAATGATAAAATCTATTAAAAATGACCATTAATGAATTAAATTGAGTAAAATCGATTGCATTAAACTAACGCAATACTAATTAAATTACGTACAATAGGAAAACGGTGGGACCAAAATTTTCGTTCGTTATATCCGTGAGTTCGTTATATACAGGGTTTGCTATAACGGGGTTCAACTGTATATTTAAGTTGCTAAGCCGACTTTTTGGGCAGTCCGTGAGAGAAAACTACGGCATCGATTTACTTCATTTTGGTCTTAAACGAAAGATTGTAATCTGTAGATTTGTCAAATTTGGTTTTTGTAACCGCAATTTCTATTAATTAGCGATAAATTACAATTAAAAATTGATTTCGGTGCATGCTCAGTGGCATGTTTAAATCTGTCTTTAGAAACTCACCGTTTCTGCGCATGCTCAGTGACATGTTTAAATGATAAACACGTTTATTCCGAAGAGTCTCTCTAGATCTCTCTCTACCATTTTTATTTTCATGATAATTATGTTTGTGATATATAAGATTAAACATGATGGAAATTGTTTATTTTGAGTTGTTTAACTAGTGATAATTTACAATTATAAAAATTGCTTTCTGCGCATGGTCAGTGACATTTTAAAATCTGGCTTTAGATACTCACTAAGCACGAGGCCGCTTAAACACATAAATTTGTTTCTGCGCATTATTATGGTTTTCAACATTTAGCAATGATGTGTTGAGTATAATTTGTGTATTAGTACATTTATTTACTATCTAGCCGTCGTGTTTTGACGGGTACCAACTATAGTTTAGTTTAAGATTCGCCAGCTACCCATGATAAACTACATTCTTCTACGTTCCTCAGCATTATCTTTTTGGTGTGACTAAATTTTCATGCGGCTGAAACCGGATTCCTTCCCTTACGCACACTTGGTGACGTTGTTTGACAAAATCTATCAAAATGTTATTAAAGCTCATAATTTTTTTTTAAAGTTATACATAAGAAACAAATACATCTATTTTGGAAAATCGAGTGACACTCATAGTTTTATTAAAGAGTGCAGAATATTAAATTATTAGACACCATATAACAGGCAAAAGATATTCTGCCGAGTTGACAAATTTCGTCGAATCATGCGACAGTATAATATTAATCGACTCCTGATCGACCCTTGAGTAATTTCTTCATCCCAGAGTTCTCTCACCGATCCATAAGAATCAACTACTTGGGGGAGGCCTGATTTAGATAGATCTTTACAGAAGAAGAGCGGTTACGAACTATTGAACGACCTAACCCATAATTACAAGATAAAAAGAACTTTTTATATACCATATTTTAAAATTTTCTGTTGAATCATATAAACTTGACAATTCTATGTATTAATAAAAACTTTAAAAAATTTTTTTGATGAATTATCCCATCAAATTGAAAGAAAATGAAGTTAATTGGAAGTTAACTTGCATATAACTTTTCGTTCCCGTTCCGGCCAATAGATGCCTGCACCAGTCTACAAAACAAAATTAACTGAAAATAACTGAAAATTAATTTAATTCTGCTTAAAGATGTCTAAAAATATTTTTAAAAATGCATTGTCATCATGTTCTGAGCTATTCTAAAAGTTTCAAATGTCTAGCTAGTCGGGAAGTTAGTTAAAAATCGATTGCAAGATTTGTATTTGAGAAACCCACACACAAACACACAAACAAGAAAGAAAGTTAATAAAAACATGGTAAAAATGAAGAGATAACAGGATCAAATGGTGCATTTAGTTTAAGACCATAGGAATCAATATCAACCACTTTGTTTTCAGGCTGCCTGATCAAGATGGAATTTTAAAAAAGCTTGTACAAAGTACTGAACAAAGGAACTAAAAGGGAAAGGAATTACTGAGTTAAACAACGTATTTCCCAAGAACGACGAGGATCAATATCAGCCACTTTATGTGACGATGCCGGATGTAAATCAGTGTTGAAAATCAGAGGACTTGTAGATAATTGAACAGACAAATTCAAAGTGAATAGGATGGCAGAATCAAACCGTTCATTTAATCTTTTTTAAGACCGCCGACCGCATAGTTTAGTGGTTAGCGTTCTGAATCGTCAAGCAGTGGGCTTCGGTTCAAATCCCGAATAAGGCTTGGACGTTTCCGTGACATCGCCCTCATAGGGAGCATTGCTGGCTCACCTATATGATTCTCCCATAATAAAGAAGACAGCAAACTTCGCGTATCTTCATGGGGCAAAGTCAAGAAGTACTTACCGCCAGAGACACGGTACTCTTCAAGGTTCCTGCCGCACTGAAAAAGAAAAAAGATCTTTTCAAGACCAAAAACTCATGGGAGTTGTTTATCAAATACTATCAGGATCCTTGATCTAGTTGAGTTCCCCTCCCCCAGAGTTTAAGGGTTTGCAGGCCTTTGTACAAACATATTGACCGTGAAATAGATGCTAAAACCAAATTACGTATTTGTTCCTCATAAATCTGAATATTTAGGGGTCAAATTTTTAACTCTTTGAAGATCTCAGATCTAGTCCCATTTTTTCCAGTTTAAGAGCTCTGCAGACAGAGAGGCAAACCAACTGGGAAACATTCCGTATATCCAGTTTTCTTAAACTGAAATCATTATTACTGGAAATAAAATCTAGTGATTAAATATTGTAAACATTACACTCCTCACTGTCAAATCCACTTTATGTTAATAATGGAATATTACATTACACCGCATTTAAACACATGTAACTATATATCACAAGTAAGCCCTATCGATTATTTTCTTCCCATCACGAAATTTCGAGGGAATTTTTTGGGCTGTGCTTTTTCCCTCTGCGGTTGATAGGCCAAGGGCTGAGACCGAATAATGCCGCGGCTGCACTTAGTGGGTCGCCCGGTTATAAACCTCGTGGTTTGATGCCGCCTCGCCCATAAAGGCGGGGTCGTAAATCTTGGGGCAGCTTTAACATGCAGCTTCGACTTTAGCACGGGCATCAACCCTTTTCCCCCGGTTTTATTGTCGGTATCTCGGCTGCGAAGAAAACCCAGTTTTATTTTCCCGGAGCTTTTGCGAGAATTTTTTTTTATCTTTTTCCCCTTTCTTGAATATTTGTTCGGGGCTCTTCATCTCCTTTCCCGAGGAACAGCTTGGCGTAATGGTGGAAGTCGACTGTGTGTTTTCCTTTGTTCAAATTTTCGTTTGAGGAAAAGAAATAATAACAACAAAAAAAGAAAGTTGAAATGGTAAGAATAATAAATCTTAATTTGTTATTCCACGTTTATGACTTCGGGAAGAGTTCAAGGTTTACTTATTTGTTTATTCTTCTGGTTTTAGGGACGCTCCGAGTTTTAGAAAATTCTGTTCAAGTAGTCTCGAGGCAGAATATTTTGAGCAAAAGAGGTCAAAAGGAATGCCGAGGCTAAAATCTTTTGTGTACTATCATAAGTTATAGATAATATAAGATATATTATTGATAGCATTGCAACCAAAAGGAGACGATGAAATTACTTTTAGAATGTAAACAATGGGATAATAAATGCTTTTTCAATTTCTTAATATAATTTTCTTTTGTTGAAGAAAAATTTTTAGTTATTGAAGCACAATTAAAAATTTCGAATTAAAAACTTAAAATTTTTTTTTGTACTTAAATTTGTTCATTATCTTCTATTATGGCTCTGCTTTAGAGAAATAAAGTGTTCATGTATTACAAAAGTAAGCTGCGGATTTGCCTACTAAGTGTATTAAAGATTTAAATACAGAACAGCTTTACATGGGAAATTAAAAAATTTAAATTTGAATAGTAACCTTTAATAGATATTACTAAAACTACGACTTTGACACAATACAGACTCAAATTACTCTCAAATTACTTGAATCACATCCAAAAAGAACAGAGTTGTTCTTAGAAATTTCATACGCTTCCTGTAAATGTTGCGTCGTGTGAAAGAATTATTAATAAGATAACTTAATTAAAAATTATTTAAGATCTGTCATCGGAGATGAACAAAGTTTGTCGAAGTTTACAGTTACTATTGGATACATTAATGGCAAAAATAGGAATTATGATGATATAATCCATAAATCTATCGAAAGTAAAAGCAAGAAAAGGGCAATATTAAAACTGTTTTTATATGCAACCTAAATGATGACAGTTCATATTAATTACATTTTTAAAATGTTGGATAATTAACAATTGCTAAACTATTTAAATATATATTTGGTTATTATTTTTTTTCTGAAAAGTAGGGTACTCCACACTAAAACTACTACGCCGATAGTACAGCAAACTCTAGTTTGGTAACTGGTTATATATCATACGAAGAACTCGAAAATCAATGCAATAAAATAGTAATTACATAGTTCGATATTAAACTCCATTTGCTTAAAATGTAAATACTGATGTAATATATCTTACTTTCCGCAATTAAAAAAAATTAAAATTTATAAATAAACAAATTCTGGTTGCCTCTCTTAAACACTGATTTTTGGCGGGTTTAGAACGCATCGAAATTCTGAGAAGTTTTCTAGTTTCTATGATTCGATTTACGTTCAAAGTACTTTAAGAAACAAAATACAGTTAAACCTCTTTTATCCGGATCTCCGGATAATCCGGATCAGATTTTAGGCATTTTTACTTAATGTTTACATTAGGTAATAATTTTTAACTATGATAGCAAGAGCGTAACTACAAGTACGCCAGATATTCGCTTTTTAGTTTGATTCAATGTACAGTTCCTGCATAGAATGTACAATAAATTATGGTATTAAATGCTTTTTGTTGAGTTTAAGAAAGCTTTACTAGACTTACCAATTCTTTTTTAAGAAATGATGTGAAAAGTTATTTATTTTTTTTTCATGTCTTGCAAAAAATACCACTTAATTTTGTTACAAAACATAGTTTTTTTTATCGTAATAAACGGTAAGTCTGCTTAGTTAAGGATTTTGTTTCTCTTATTACCCATATTAGCCAGATTATCCAGATTTTCAGTTATCCGGATTGTTTATGGTCCCAGTTAGTCCGGATAAACGAGGTTTTACTGTAATGAGAATAAACGTTTTAACGTATAGTTACGATTTCGGTATAGTAAGATAACGAATATTCGATATAGTAAGATAACGGCAACGTATAGTTACGATTCTTACACTAACTGTGTAAGACAGCTAAAGCAGAAAAAAAATCTGATCAACGCGTAAGTTATTTCCAATTTTACAATTCCCCCTTATATCGCATGACTGGGATCCAATACTACCATATAACAACAAACTGAAATGAGCGCAACGTGCATGGATATTAATGTAGATGCTTTCTCAAAGGAATGGTCAGTGTAATGAAAATACTTCTCCAGATAAAAGTTCCTCTAACGTGCAAATGCACCTGATAAGTCTTCCGATAGTGCCTCGACTGTGGGGTCGTAAAGCGTTAACTTCTGCTCCCGAGCTTCTCAAGGGAGAGACCCTGCCGGAACAATCGGGGACGCCCGCATGCCACACACTCGCCTCTTAGCACTAACTCAAATTTTATCGCCCCTGACGCTGCCAGGGGGTGATACAACAATTGAGGGAGTGAAACACATGCGTTTATTTAGGTATTTAGAGGTAATACCTAAATAAACGCATGAATATTTTAAAAGGAGTAATTATTTTAAAATATATTAATATTTTAAAATAATATAAATTTAATATATTATTTTAAAATATTAATATATTAAATTTATATTATTTTAATAATATATTTTTAATAAATTTATAATAATAATTAATAAATATTAAATTATTATTTATTAATATAATATATTTCTATTTTTAATAAATTTATAATAATAATTAATTTATTATTTATAGTATATTTTTAATTATTATTTCTGAGCTAAAGGAATATTTTAGCTCAGAGCTTGGCTTTTCTATAAGACGGCACATAGCCTGTTTTGTCATGGATTTCCTAACTTGATGCAATTACTTGAAAAAAAAAATTGATTTCAATAAAAATTAATAATTTTAGTACATATATTTGCTATAATTTTATATTCTATTTTAAGGAGGAAGTTCAAGGAAATTTATCTCTTTATTTTTATTTTCAGTCAAAAATGTTTTAGTGAAATATTTTGAGAAAAATTTTGAGTAAAATATTTTGAGCAAAGAAATTTTGAGTAAAATATTTTGAGCAAAAAAATTTTGAGTAATATATTTTGAGCAAAAAAATTTTGAGTAATAAATTTTGAGCAAAATTTTGTAAATAAAATATTTAGATCAAAACACTTTAATAATGCACTCTTTAATATTTTTTCTGGGAGGGGTTTTAACAGATGTGTTTTCGAAAATTGTAAGCGAAAAATAGCTTTGAAAATACCATAACAAACAGACATTACACAGGATAAAACAATAACACGAAATTTTTTTATAGAAAAGGATTTTATATATTGTCTCTTCCCTGTTCCAAATGTCAGAGATAAATTTTTGTTTGAAAACATTGCTAACCTAACCTTTAAAGGAGTAAATTACAGTTTTTAAAAATGGTAATAAGGTTCAACATTAAAAAAAAAATGCGTGAATCATGCTGGAACAATGCAACAGAGGAATATCATTTGAAAAGTCTGATGTACGGTCGTACAAAACATTCTTAATTTTATTAATATGTGCTTTAGTTATAACACTTTGATATTAAAATATAAACCATGGAGGTAATGGGAAGTAATGAAAATTTAAAAAAAGACACCAGGCAGTTCTAAACAAAACATAAGATTGACATTCGTTAACAGCTTATTCAAAAAAGTTAAACAGTCTGGTTCTTTAAATGCTGACAAATGATAAAAAGAGGTTAAACTGTTTTGGCCATAACTTCTCTAAAGCAAATTCTTACACACGGTTTCTTCTGAAATGTTTCTAAAGAATTGTATTTTAATATAAGCTAAAAAATGAAAAATCAATTTTTTTAAGTCTTAAAAGTGATCTGACACCTTAAAAAAATAAAAATAAATGAAATAAGAAAAAAATATTGTTAAAAACAGATGTCACACAGGAACAACTAATTTTTGATTTGGGAAATAAACGGATGTTCTACTAAAAACAGGGTATTTTAGATATTTAAAAAATTTTATTATCTTTTTTGAATTTTGAATTTTTTTGTTTGTAAACTCCCCTACGCCTATAAACTGCCAGGAAATCCTAGAATTAATAAAGAAATTGAAGAGCTTCGAGCAGGAAAATCAATGTTTGTGTTATAATATTGATTCATCACTCCTGAATTAAGTTGTATATTTAATAAAATCATATTTTATAAACGAATTTATCAAGTGAATAAATGTACTTAAGCGAATTCAAAGAGCTCGTGCTCATCGAAGCCAGAATTGTTAAAATCTGCATATGAGAAATAAATATATGCGCTTCCAGATGAAATGTAACATTTGTTTCAGCATTACATCAGCTTTTTCCTCAAAGTTAGTTAAGACCAGTATTATGTGGAAAACAGTATTTACCATCCACAAGTTTCACTTTTGAAAGAATTACCGTATTTTTTGGACCATAAGACGCACCTCAAATTTATGGGAGAATTTTTAGAAAAGAATATTTTGCATTTTGTTAGGTATATAAAGATATTTTCAATTCTTTTATTGATAAAGAAAAAAGAATACAAATAACACAGGCCAACGAAAAATGACTTTTTGAAAACTTTTTTAACGTTAATAGCTGATTCTTATGTAATTTTTGGTGTTGAATCCGTATCTGATCTCAGTTTTTTTCTATCACCCACAGTTTCGTCACAATGTGACTTCGTCGGAAACTAGAAAATTAGCCGAATATACCATAGAAAATAAAAATAAATAAATGTTAATATATGAAAAAAACTTTTATTCAAGTATAAACATGAAAATACCTTTTTATTACATATATTTTATGTGTGCTTTGGCATATAATTCCTTTCCCCCTTCTCCTTAAAGCTCTTCATATTGCTTTTTCGCTTGCCCAACTTCTCGGTGAAGTGACCAACAGTAGTCTCCCATCATATTGGTATTCAAGCAGCCCTGATACCGTCTTTCCATCAATTTAATATCTTAATGAAACCGCTCAAGTTGATCCTCACTGACATCACCCAAATTATCTAGAAAAAAATGATGGTGACTGTTCAAAGAGGGAATCTTGAGGCTCATAAAACAGCCTAACTTTTTGAGCTTTTCCAGCATGTTGGCTACAATAGAAATATTATGTGTGTCCTTTTTGTTGCCCAAGAACTTCGTCACAATCTGCTTTAATGATATTCAAGCCTCCCTCTCTTTTAAAGTCAATTTTGATTCAAAGTTGAGATTGAACATCATTTTTCGGATGTCAGGCCCAACAAACACGCTTTTTTTTTCAAATTTTGCTTCTGATAGATGAGGAAACTTCTCGCAGAGATACTTGAAACATTTCCATCTTTGGGTAAGGCTTTCACAAACTGTTTCATTAGGCCAAATTTTATGTGTAGAGGTGGCAGCAGAATGTTTTCCGGGTCCACGAGATTCTTGAGCAGAATGTTCTTCTCTCCAGGTTTTAAAGATTTTCTTGCAGGCCAGATTTTTCTGAACCAATGTTTATCCCTTGCCTTACCATCCCAATCATATTAGAAACATGAGAATTTGGCAAATCCACATTGTTGGAGGTTAGCTTATGACGTTGAATTCGCTAAAAATGTCATTTCTTTAAATATTGAGTGTTGAAATGTGGAAAAATGGTGGATGATACGGCTTTTTTTACTGTCATATTCGGTTTCAGCGCACTAAAACCCACAAGAATAAGGCAAATTTATGCAAAAAGTCTTTTCATCGTTGGCCTGTGTAATAAGTATAATAATAATAAATCTGTACCGTGGAGCAAAAAGGGCCAATGTTCAAATCTTAGAAATTTGAGAGACAAATGAAAAAGAAATCGAAATAAATATAATACTAGAATGTAGGCAAAAACTATGACTAAGAAAAAACTTTGAACAACAATTATACACTAACCGTTAGTAAGATTTGTAAACTAAAACTGATGTTGTCTGACATCTGATTAAAATTGACTTTGGCCCTTTTTGTTCCAAGGTACAGACACACACGCACACACACACACACACACACATATACTATATATATATATATATATATATATATATATATATATATATATATATATATATATATATATATATATACAGTCGAACCTCCATATATCGAAGTAGCAAATTGCCGGAAAAAAATTCGATATATAGAAATTTCGATATATAGAATGGAGCTTAGTTTTATCATAATTCTCCTAAAAAAATTAAAGCTAATTTTCGTATACGAAACTACATTTCTAATTTATAAGCGAATCCCATTAAATGAAAGTTAATAACAAAAATGAATTAATATGAAAGATTTATTGAGTACTACATACATTTAAAATAGCAATAATCCAGACAGTGGTTATAATGATCACAGTTACATTTTTTATTTATTCAGTACACTAAAAACTCAATCAGGGACCTTTTCCGCGAATTGAAGTCCATGACATATTGTTTCAAATGCCAAAAATTGAGAGATTTTATTCTAAAGTGGCATAAAATGTCGCAATCTGTCTTGAAAAATATTTCGATATATAGAGATTTTTTCGATATATAGAAACAATTTTTCTATGTAATGAACATGGAGATTTGCTAAGTGTTCGATATATAGAAAATTTCGATATGTGGAAGTTCGATATATGGAGGTTCGACTGTATATATATACATATTTAATATATATATATATATATATATCTTATATATATATTTCTTCTGTCCGTGTGTATGTAACTGAACTCCTCCTAAACGACTGGACTGATTTTTATGAAATTTTGTGTGTGCGATTAAGTTGATTCGAGAATGGTTTAGATTCACAATTTGATCCGATAGAAAATGTTTTTATATTTTAAATTAATTAATAAAAATCCAACAATTTATAAGGGGGTGCGTCCGGTAAATGGAAACTGTTACAGTTTGTGGAATCACCCCTCTGGATAATGGCGTCCACGTTAGGTTTAGTTTGTAAACAGCGAACGAAAAGATAAAAATAAAGAAAATCAAAAAGTTTCAAGTCATATATTAAACCAGAATAATAAATGAAAATAATAATCTTTGAAGTCAGATTTTATATTCTAAAATAGATCAGATCCAACGGCATATTGATATTCTCGACACGCGATGGAAAATTCGAATCAACCATGCTAAGTGACACGATATCTTTTTTAATCGCTACTGCAGTGCCCCTCGCCTATATCTTTGTGCCTATTGAAGAGCTAAAGACTAAGATTCTATCTTGCTAACTTATTTCTGAATAAAAACTCCTCTGACATTTATAATCACCAGCCCACAACAACTTTCCAGTAGCGAATATATTTCACTTTACTCCGTAGAATGCCGTGTAATCGTGGCGCATTTCAACTTTTATTTTATTATTTTTTAATTATTATCTTATTTTATTTTATTATTTTTTAATTTTAATTTAAATTTTATTTTATGATTTTTTAAAATTATTATTTTTATTTATTTTTATTTTTTTGAGCTTTTTTATGATGAAATACCGAATATAGCTGAAATCTGAGGAGTTTATTATGCATTTATACATTTTTAATTGGGTTTTCATATTATTAATATGTATAACATTTCGTATGCTTTTTTTCTATGTTATTTATACTGCGTTTAGTTTTTTAATGTATTTTTATAGGTTTATTATAAGTTTATATATTTTATGTTTTACTTTTCAGAATTTTTGCTCCAATGATAAAGGGTAAATCTTTTCTATGTTACTTATACTGTGTTTAGTTTTTAAATTGATTTTGGTTAACAAATATTCTAAAAATTCCGGGCATCGCCGGGTACTTCAGCTAGAATTACAACGTTTGAACAGGACAACGTCTGTCGGGTCCACTTGTATATATATATATATATATGCATATTTATAATAGGTCAGGCCCACTCACTAACAACAGAGTAGTAATGATAAAATAAATGTTTTTAATTAGCGTAATTTTTTTCCTAAAGAGAGGTACCGGAACGCTGTTTCGGTGCGTCCTGTCTCAAATCGAGCCCTATATATATATATATATATATGAGGGTTGGGGCAAAAGTCATGGCAACTATTTTTTTTCTTGAAGATACCAGTCCGGTTGGAAAATGTGACATATACAGACGAAAGGACAAGGTCTTAACTACATGTGTGGACAATGAATAGAACTGAAATATCGTAACACACTAATTTATTACGGTAGTATACAGGGCAATATGGCCTTCACCGTGCAAAAGAATGATAACACAGTACACATAAAGTTGACATGACAAACCTGGGCCTAAAGACCCTCAATGTAGTCCCCTGCTAGTGTCACCACACGCTGCCAACGATGTGGGAGGCGCTGAATACCATCAGCCTCAGCATTTGCCGCACCATGTGTGAATCGGGTCATCTGTTGGCGCACAGCATTAGCAATGTCCTCTCGTGTTGCAAACCGCCTACCACGTATTGGTTCCTTAATCTTGGGAATGAGATCAAAGTCACAGGGCGAAAGGTCAGGAGAGTACGGTGGGTGCTCCAATTCTTCCCATCCCCAACGTCGGAGTAGCTGCCGTAAATACCCTGCTTTATGTGGTCTTGCATTGTCGTGCAGGATTATTACACTGTCTACAAGATCCGGACGTTTATCCCGAACGCCACGTCGTACCTGTCGCACCAGGAAGTCCCTGTAGTACTGTGCAGTCACTGTTCTGCCATGAGGAACAAAGTAGCAAACAATGACACCCCTGACGTCATACGCGACGATCACCATCAATTTGACTGGGAAGGATTCTGACGGACCTTCTGCTGCCTTGGTGATCCAGGATGTCGCCACTCCGCGGACTGACGTTTCAGTTCTGGTTCGTATGCCCTGGCCCAAAATTCATCGATGGCAATTATTCGTGACAAGAATTGATCGCCGTCCTGTTGCCAGCGTACAAAGTGGTCGGAGCATATTGCATAGCGCACCCACCTTTGAACTTCCGTCAGTGCATGCGGTACCCACCGCGAAGCGATTTTGCGTAGCTGTAGCTCATTACGCAATATCCTGTGGACGGTGCGTTTCTCGATGCCACTTGCCCTCTCTAACTCCAGTAACGTCCATCGTCTGTCTTCATCCATGAGCTGCTCGATGACGGCACGTGCCAAGTCGGTCCGCACACTCACTGGTCGTCCCGAACGTTGCTCATCACTGGTTGACACACGTCCTTGCTGAAACTTTCCTACCCACCGTGCTACTGTACGATATGGTAGGGCATTATTCCCAAGGGCTTCTACTAATTCACTGTGACATTCCATCGCATTTCACCCTCGGAGAACGGCTATTTTGATGTAAGCGCGCTGCTCAACACTGGTTACTTCCATCTCGCACGACACTCACTGACTGATTTCAGAGCCCTCGCTGCGCTAGTACCAGCTATCACAGAGCCATCTGTTGTTCTGCATACACACTATGCCTGCAGAACTTCCACACGACACATATACGTTTGTGATCCGTTCACATATCTACAAGAAAAAAAATAGTTGCCATGACTTATGCCCCAACCCTCGTATATACAGTGGTACCTCGACTTACGAGTTTTTCGAGATACGAGCATTCTGTCGGTAGATTTTTTGCTTCGAGTTACGAGCTAAAATTCGGGTTACGAGCAAGCTTCAGATATTCCACCGCTAGTTTGGGCAGCGAATGCCATGTTGCGTGCTCATCAAATGAGAACACAAGAAGCATATAATATTTGCAACCTTTATGTACAAATATTATACAATTGTATACATATTATTCTGAGACTACTATCCAGTCTTAAACTGAGAAATTAACACTGAACAATTACCACGCTTGCTCTGCCCAAACTTGAGTCGCCCTCTGAAACCGAACAGCGCCCAACCTCTCTCGCAGAGAGATAGCTTCAGTTTCCTCCCCCACACTGCAACTCCCCATGGGGTCTAAGGGATGGGATGACCTTGTTCCTAGGATCCCAAGCTCTCCCCCTTCTATGGATTCTGAGAAAACATTCTTCGGATTCTCAGAAAGAAGAATCTGGACATTACAGGCACAGTGAACGATGCAACAATCCCCCAGCTTCCGTGTCTCACTCGTTCACTTTAAGAGAGTAGCTGGTAATAAAAGCGAAAGTGAGGAAAGCGGGGCGAAAAGGTAAAAAATCAACGAATAAGATTTAATTTTTCAGTTCACCCTTTCTCCTCCTCTTACATCAGCATCTTCAAGTCTGCTCTCCCAGGTAAATGTTGTACATTACACTTAATAAAACAAATATTTTACAGTACATTATATTGTATTGCGTTTTTATACAATGTTCGTCGTTATTAAGCACATTTTTCTTATTTAAAAACATGTAAGAAAAAACTGAGGTGTTTGGCGGGGGGGAGCCCGGAACGAATTAATGGCATATCCATTCATTTCAATGGGGAAAATTGAGTCGAGATACGAGTATTTCGAGTTACGAGCTCCGTCATGGAACGAATTAAACTCGTAAGTCGAGGTACCACTGTATATATATGTATATATATATATATATGTAATATCTTTATAAAAAAACAAATACATAATAAATTAATAATCAAAATCTTTATATAAAATATCTTTTTTATATAATATATATAATATATAAATTAAACATTCATTTTATTTTAATGTGACCTTCGGATAATAAGAAGCACCCCAATTTTAAGTCGATTATTTTATGTAAAAAGGTGAGTCTTATGGTCCGAAATATACAGTATTATTAGATAAAATTATAAATATTTGTAGGGGTTAATTTATGTTAGTCAATTAAAGAAATGATAAGTGAGATTCATTTCACTTCATTAGAATCTACAATAAAGTTTGTCACAGATTCGAAATCGATTAATGCATATGCAGGATTCCAGAACAAGTCATATAGAGATTATCATACAGGAGATCCGTCAGTGGCTTGGATGAATGGATGAGACTATTTATAGGATATTGTACAAAATTATGAATCGTGGAATAACAGTATCTCTGCTTTTGAGCTGGATAACAGCATTTATTTAGGCATCGGGCAAACAGCTATAACCCCAAGCACTGGACCTCGGCGAATTTCGGTTTTTCTCCAACACTGTGTGGAGTTTTGATATTTAAAGAAACTTAGCTCTTATAATACGACAAAAAGGGACGAAAATGTCTATTTTCAATATTTTTTCATTAAATATATTTTTACATCTGTAGTACATTGTATCGACATTTTAAGATGATCCGAAAATTAAAGCGATATTAAAAATACTTTTTGTTATTATGATTTTTACAATTTTCTTTTAATGTTGACATATTGCAAAATAAGCCAGACACATAGTATAGTGGTTAGCGTTCTGAGCTTCCACGCAGTGGGCTTGGGCTCAAATCGTGAATAAGGCTTCATCGTTTCCGTGTTCTCCCGCCATAGGGAGCAATGTTGGCTCACCTAAATAGTGCTCTCATAATAAAGTGAAGTCGAACCCCGGTATAACGAACTTCAAGAGACCAAAATTTTTGCTCGCTTTATCCGGTGGTTCGCTATATCTGAACCGTTAAGAAAAATGCTAGAGTTCACAAAATGTATAATTCATTAGTTGCAATGTGTATTCAATAATGATGTATTAAAATAATGATAAAATCTATTAAAAATGATCATTAATGAATTAAATCGACTAAAATCGATTACATTAAACTGACACAATACTAATTAAATTACGTACAATAGGAAAACGGCGGGACAAAAATTTTCGTTCGTTATATCCGTGAGTTCGTTATATACCGAGTTCACTATAATGGAGTTCAACTGTAGCTAGTAATATTACGTAGGTCTTCATGGACCAATGCCAGAGAAGAAAAAGACACAAGTGCCTACCGCATTGAGAAAAAAAAATTCAAAAGAATGTTCCCAGTTTGTGTTAATTTTATACGTGACTACGTTTCAAATTCTGTAATCTATATATATAAAACAGTTCCGTAACTGAATGACTGACTGACATACAACGCACAGACCAAACCGCTGGACCTGAAGAGCTGAAATTTTGCATGGCGATTCTTCTTATGGTGTAGGGGTGCACTAAGAAAATTTTTTGAAAAATTCTTCTTAGATTTTTTAAAATTAAATTTTTAAGCTGTTTTAGTAACTTTTTTTAAGTTTGCATTTAAAATAATAATTTGAGGGTTATAAAATTTATATCACGAGAAAGATAATAAAAATTCGTTTAAAATGAGATATATTTTGAATCTTTACCTCCATTTTCTGATTTTTGGTGAATTTTTAAAGATTAATTTTTAGAATTTAATTTATTAAATGCTGATTAAATGATTTCTTTTTCTGGTACTTTAAATAAATTTATCGTCACGTGCATAACAACTAAATAGACAAATTTTTTTTTTCTTGCTAATGCGGCAGGCGATTCGACATATTAAAATACAGTAAAAGATATATTCCTCAAACTGTACTATATTAACTGTACTATATTCTTTAGTATTATATTTGAATATTTTCTTCTATATTATTTTGTCTATAAAAATATCCGGTCCGATTTTTTTTATAAATATATATATATATTTTTTTTTTACATCAATTGTATACATTGATCATCGTATTTATTATATATATATATATATATATATATATATATATATTATTTATTTATTTATTTTTTGGCATTAATTGCATACATTGACCGTTGTATTTAATTTGAATGTACTCTGTAGCGAAGTGCGGGTTTCACCTTATATTTAAAACAGACAAATACATACACATTCAGCGTACCCAGCAGCCGTGGACCTTGGTTTCACCTTTGCTATGGGCTCCTCAGCAAGGCATAGTCAATGAGTATGACGGAGGGAAATGAACTCGGAGGGAAAAAACGAGTAAAAAGAAACATTAAAATATTTTTTTCACAGATTTGGAAGTTCAATTTTTTTTTCATGAACTAAGCAACTTATCCTCCGATCTCTAAAATTACAGAAAAAAAACTCCTGTAAATATATAAAATAATTAATATTAAAAATTGGAAAAGAAGAACAATATTTAAAATTTCTCAAAATATTTAAAATATTTAAATTTTTGCTACATGTCCTAACGTTGTATTTTTGGGATAGTGGGGAATCATTTTGTATAATTCAGTTTTGTTTTCGTATTCTATTACATGTGAAACAGAAAAATAATTTTTTTTTTTTTGCAAAGGGATACCGATTTCTCTTGAAACAATTTTTGATGACGAGATAAATATTAAAGGATTATAATAGGGAAGTCAGCACACTCTATTATTTTTAATTACTTTCAATAACCACAAGCTCTTTCATATTTATATTCACACTTTCATATTTATAAGAAAAAATTCCACTTAAGAATTAAAATAGAATAAAACATTTCGTTCAATTCAGGTTAGGGTTGCCGATTTCAGGTATTTTTTAAATTATATTTCCCGTTCATACATTATCAGTTTAGAAAGAAAGATGGCGGATTCAAACATAATTTCCCTGGTGCCATCTGTCGGCTGGACGGAGACTAAATCTTTTATATACTACAAAACTTTTTTGAAAAAAAAAAAAAAAGAAAAGTCAGTAACTTTATAATGTGGCTTTATGTCATGTTAAGCCGAAGATAAAGAAAATTAACTGTTTTTGAAAAAAATATTTCAGGTAGCCTCTTCTAACGAAACTACCGCGGGTTATTCACGTAGGATTGCTTATCGTTGCTTACCCCCTTTTTTTAAACGCATTTTGGTACTTTTCTGTTTAACTGTTTATTGCCACTGGGGTTGGACCGCTGCCAAAATTATAACTCTCGACGCCGGACAATTTTTTTCTCTCCGGAGGACCGTGATCATGAGGAACGTAATCTTACGTTAAAAATATTGCAAGTTAACTGAAAAAACGATGGCATCAAAAGCATTCTTTGTTGAGCACAGAGAAATTACTTTTTTTAAAAATGAGGTATGATTTACTCCAAAGCTTGAGTTATGAATGACATGGATGAAGTTATATATACAGTTAAAATTGTTTCAATGCAAAACTTTACTACTGTTCAACACGAAAATTACTTTGAATTTTTTGGAACCTTTGAAAAGTGCATAACCCAACGGGCTATGGGAGGTCTCGAGTTTAATACAAATCTGAGATTTGCTGTACACTGAATGAAAAAAAAAATCTGTTGCATGAACCCCCATTGTATTGAATTATATTGTGCTACAATTAAAGGTATCGCAAACTATTGCGTGCATTAAAGAAGCTTCATAAGAAAATAAGACATATTTTTTTTCTGAAAAAAATCAGTCTTAATTTTTTGGACGACCCCCCCAAAAGTTGAGTGTCTAAATTCACCCGACCCTTCACGACACTGGCCGTTGGTGTAAGTGTGGATTATGCCGCGGCTGCTATTTGCGGGTCGGGTCGTTGTAAACCGTGTGGTTTGGTGTCGGATTGCCCATAAAACCGAAGATGACGTCACGCCATCCCAACGAGGGCAGTAAATCTTGGGGCGACTTTACTGTCAACCCTTCTCTCGCTTAGCATAAACGTAAAACTCTCTCCCTTTTCTGCCGAGAATGAATTTACCCTGGTTTTATTTCCGGGTACATTTTAGAACTTTTATTTTGCGCCAGCCTCTCCCTCCATCGGGACTATATGGTAATTGAGAAATTTTCGAGGTATCTATTGAAGTAGCATTTATTTGCTTCTTTTCTTTTGAATAATCCCGCTTGGTTGATATATATATCTCTTGCAAAAAGAAAGAGAAAAAAAAGCTATTCAGTTTTATAAAAGTTTTTCCTAGTCTGTTAAAGGTTTTATGCTTTTATCATTTCAACTTGATCTCTTTTTGATTAATATTTAAGGGAAGTGTGATGATATATAGTTTAAACTGAGAATCTTTTGCACCGATTGATAGAGAATAAAATTCAATGCATATTGGATAGCGGAAATTCTAGTCATAAATTGTAATTAACACAAAGACAATATACTTACATTAAAAACTATAAAGTTTTTTGAATGCTAAATCGAATAATATACCTTGATAAAAATCAAATGCGGGACTCTTAGAGCAAAGGTAATTGTTTTAAAGCATTGAAAACATGATTGTCGTTAACTCAAACATTGTTCATTGGAATAGATAAAATTATTTTTGAATGTATCATGACGAGTTTTTAAATGCGATGATAGAAAAAATATTAAATTATGCAACTGTTTATCACTAGATATTCTTATATTTTGTGACATCAATAAGTATAAAATTTCAATGAAAGCTTAAAAAAAAGCAATTTTAAAAATATTTTTCAGGATTCTTTTACTAAACTATTTTTTTTTCTCAATTTCGTGTGCCATCACATGTTAGAAGAGTGAATGATGCACGCGAGGAAAGACGAGAACAGGTTTTGGAATCTAACCAGTCACTTTCACCTGGATACTAATACAGTTGAACCCCGTTATAACGAACTTCAAGGGACCACAGGTTTTGTTCGCTTTATCCGAACAAAACCTGTAGTCCGCTAAGAAAAATCATAGAATTCACAAAATGCATAACTCATTAGTTGCAATGTGTATTCAATAATGATGTATTAAAAAATGATAAAATTTATTAAAAATGACCATTAATGAATTAAATCGACTAAAATCGATTGTATTAAACTGACGCAATACTAATTAAATTACGTACAATAGGAAAACGGTGGGACCAAAATTTTCGTTCGTTATATCCGTGAGTTCGTTATATACCGGGTTCGCTATAACGGGGTTCAACTGTAGGTGAATTCGAGATTGGCGAGACGTCATACTCGCTATTGCTGTTGTATCTAGCGTGTTGTAGTGTTATAAAATGGTCGTGTAAAAATAACATGATTGTTTTAATCCAGGGGTTCCCAAACTTATTTGGCTTACCGCCCCATTTTCAGAGAAAAAATTACTCACCGCCCCCCCCGGAAATGTACCATTCTATGCAAGTAAACAGAGATACAAAAACAAATTTTCGGCCTTTTATGTATTTGTTTTTCTACCTATATAGACCATATGTTGCTGTAAATAAGACACCTTCAAGCTTGAAATTATAAAATTATTCATTAAAATCAACCACAGTTACATTCGCATTACACATCAAAAATTAAGATGGCTAAGGATAATAGTCGTTTGATAAAAATTACAAATAACAGTAAAACTAATGTGAAGGATGAACTTGAAGCATAGCAATCAATTTATTTATATTCGGCTCTATTTTAGAAGCATACTTAAATCACGGCGATTAGTAATTTGCAGTCGGTTTCTGTATTTAGATAACGGATTTGTGACCGCACTGAACCCACGTTCCACTAAATATGATGAAGGTAACGCTGTTAAGAATTTTTGTACCACAGCCCATAATCCAGGGTAAAATGTTGGTATCTCTTTTTGCAGCCAGAACAGTTGATAGCTATGTTTAAATTTAAATTTTAATTCTTCATTTGTTGATACTTCTATCAGTTCTTGTAATTTTACAAATTCCCCTGAGTTTGATCCTGAAAAAGGATCAAAAACCCAATCGTGTATGTTCATTTTAATAATATCTTCAAACCATTGGTTGAAGTCAGAATGGAGAGCCCCCAAGTTCTGACAATATATAAGCCCGTCTTCATAATTTTTTTCTACTGCTGATAAATGTGGAAATTGGCTGAATTCCCCTCTTCCAAAATTTTTTTTGTTCAGTAGAAGTTTTGCCACAAAAGCGGAAATCACAGTTTTTTTTTATTAAATTCAGATCATCGCCTTGGAGTTTTTGATTTGCGTCATTGAATTTGTTAAACAAGTCTGTCAAATAGGCTATGTCATTTTTGGGAATCGGTTAAGTTGACTCGTAAATTATCATTGTTTTCTAAGAACTCTAGCACTGAGTCAAAGAGTTTATAAAATCGATCGAAACAGGCACCTTTTGACAGCCAACGACCTTCTGCATCAAGCAGCAAACGATTGAATTCTTCATCGTTTTCAGAGCAAAGTTGCCCAAACAATCTGTCATTCTCAATGCGTTGCATCTGATTTTGTTGACTGCTTGAACGACATGCTGCAATGACCTATGCAGGCGTTCATTCAGAATTTTGGCAACTAAATGTTGCCGATGAATGAAGCAGTGCACGGCAAATCCATTCGGAACGCTCTTTTTTAAATATGCAAGAAAACCCCTGTAGCGTCCTATCATCGATGGAGAACCATCAGTAGCAACTGATAAGATATTTCTTAGGGGGATTTCTTTTTCTTTGAAAAACTCTTCCAATGCATGAAATATTGGTTTCCCCTTGGTATCAGTTTGCAAATTTTTTGCAAATAATAATTCATGGCATATTTTTTCTTCTTGTGGGAATTGCACGTATGCTAACAGTAAGGCCTCATTTCCTGGAAAAGTTGACTCATCAAGTTTAATTGAGAACTGGGATTTCTTTAAATACTCACATAATGTCTTCACCATCTTGAGCCATTTCATCAATTCTCCTTTGGACTATAGTATTACTCAATTTAATTTTCTTTGTGATTTCAGAAGCTGGCTTGTGTAGCATAGTGCGCATTACTTCAGTTATAGCCAGTAGAATTAGTTCTTCCCCAATAGTATGCGGTTTTCCTGATTTAGCAATCACTAGATAAATATTATATGAAGCACGCAACCCATCGTCACAACCTTTGGATTCCACTGAGAAGCGTTTTGCTAATGTCGGCTTTCTCAAAAAAATTTCCTTCGTTGCTTTAAAATAAGATAAGGTTCTATTTTTCTTATCAGCATGTACTTTTGTCAAATATTCTAGTAATCTTGATGGCTTCATCGCTTCATTTGATTAAACTTTTTGACAAATCAGGCACATGGGTAATCTGTTGTTTGCAGGCGACGACAGCTGGCGTTGTCGTCCTGGAAGTAACATGGGTCCAACCCGTAAAACTGCCACATCGTAGGGAGCACCATGTCATCCAAAATAGTGCAATAGGCGTCGGCGTTGAGCTTATCATGAATTGGGACCAAGGGTCCCAGTCCATACCAGGAGAAACATCCCCAGACCATAATTCCACCTCCGCCGAACTTTACCGTGGTCCATCGGTTGGATGCGGTTCTTCCGAATTTCTCTGGACAGCACCCGTCGGTCTCTACCTCCCAGTTTCGTAGATCTGCCTACTCGAGGCACATTCTGACAATCACCGCTCAGCTTCCACTTCTGAATCGCAAAGGCCACTGTCGATTTTGGGTAAATCAGCTCGCTAGATATGTCCCTTAACTTACTAACCAATGGCGCAACAATCCATAGATATCTCCCTTAAGGATCGGCCATATCTGTGATACCCGACTATTAGATCTTTCTCGAAATCAGATAACTCTGCACTTCGTGGCATCTTGCATGCGACTAATGCCAATGTTGTTTCCTACACAATATTTAACGGCGGAGGGTGTGACGTATATCAGGACCACAGATATCGTCATTTGTACAGTCGTCGAAATACTTATATATATATATATATATATATATATATATATATATATATATATATATATATATATATATATATATATATATATATATATATATATATATATATATATATATATATATATATATATATATATATATATATACTAGCTGTTTACTCGGCGTTGTCCGGGTATTTATTTATCCCATTTTTTTATTACACAGGAAAAGGAATGAATTGTACTTATAGTGTAAAATTTACGTAATTTTATTTACAGGTATTTAAAAGTATATATATACAGTATATAAATTATAAACTAAAATTACAAACTCATGATATTAATTTAACCTAAAACTTGATTAAAACCAACATTTTTTGTTTTCCCTCCTGAAGCAAGAATAAATAAATTCTTGGGTGAAGTCATCCTTCAGCAAGAAGCGTAAAGTTGTCCGTGAGAGAAACATGGCGATCTCAGATCCAAACTGCACTACTTAATAGACTGTCCCTGTGACTTGTTGTTTATGATCAACAACACAAGTCTCACTGGATATTGCAATCTTTTACAGTTAAAAGGGAGATTCGTCGGAATGAGTGGTATCGGAATGAGTGGATTCGTCGGAATGAGTGGTATCGGAATGAGTGGGAAAAAAATGTTTCACCCACTCCCTTTCCTGTTAGGATTGTCGTTTCAATAATATTGTCCAGTATTTTTACACACAGTTTTGTGCCGTTGCAAAGTTTTGGCGGGTCGAGTTTCCATTGCAAGATAATTGGAGATCCAACTTTAAGAAAAAGACGATATGGTGGCAACCCAGACGGATCAAATGAGTTTAGGAACTCTGTTGGGAAATTGACGACCTTATTGGTATATATTACGGTATCGATAGATTTGTATTCAGTGACTATGCCTGGTAACATGGAAAACAATCGATTGTTTATTTCTTGTACATCTTCGTTTTTAGCAGCAAGCATGGCCCTCTTTCACAACCACTTCAAATTGGGATAGTTTTGGAAAACAGCCGGATAGACCGCATCTATATGCTTCATAAATATGTCATCAACCCCCTGGCTAAATTATGTTTTCAGAGCCTTTTTCTATTTTTAATATGTAGTTGTGATTAGCTATTCCAAAATTGGGGAATTTTTTTAATTCATGCTCTAATAAAAACAAGAAATTGTATGAAATGATAAAAATTTTGAGACAGGTTTTAGGTTAAAAATTTCTTGAAAAAACATTGATTAGTTAAGAAGATATCCTGCACGATGTGCTACAAAATCACATACAAAGAAAAACAGGTTTAATTTTTTTAGACAAAATGTAATGTTAGACAAAATGTAATGAAATAAATAAACGAAATACAATATAAATAAATAAACCTACAATTGCGGGAAAGAAAACCAGTGATGTAGCGAGCATAACTGGAGCCCGAGATATGATACCTTTTTGGCACCCCCCCCCCCCCCGGAAAGACATATAGTAATACAATATATAGAATTAGTTATTTGGGGACCATTGGCACCCCACTGCGAGTGGCGCCCGGAGCATGAGAGACCCTCTTGCCCCCTCTCACTACGTAAAATCTTAATTCATGCCCAAATAAAAACAACATATTGTAGGAAAGGATAAACATTTTGGTATAGGTTTTAGGATAAAAATTTCATGAAAAAATATTAATTTGTTAAGAAGATATCCTGCAATGCTACAATATCACATATGAAGAAAAACGCGTTTAAAATTTTTACGGCAACTTAGACAAAATATAATGAAATAAATATAGGAATTACAATATAAATAACTATACCTATAATTGTGGGAAAAAATTATTTTAATGCATGCGCCAATAAAAACAACATATTGTAGGAAATGATAAAAAATTTGGTATAGGTTTTAGGTTAAAAATTGCATGAAAAATATTAATTAGTTAAGGTGATATATTGCGTGACGTACAGCAACTTAGGAAAAATAAAATGAAACAAATATATGAAATACAATACAAATAATTATGGCAACATAAATAATTATAAAATAATTTTCATAACTTTCCTTAAATTGTATGTTGTATGTAGTATTAGAACAAATCAACTTTTTCAGTTTTAACAGAAAAAAATGTGTAAAAAGAAAATTATTTACCTATGTTTTGTTAATACGAGCACGCTGTAAAAGTAGGAACTCAGAGTTGAAATAAACTTTTCCCTATTTTTTTCGCGTTCAAATAAATCCTGCGAAGACAAACAATTCAGCGTTTGGTTTGGTCTCTCGCGTCCGGTCATAAAATTCACCCCTGTAGCAAAGTGCATATATACCTCTAATTATATTTAACAACCTCTCAATGTCCTTGGCCCCACCGGGAATATTTTCCCAAACTATGTAAATGTGTGTCTAATTATTATTATTACTATTTTTTTTTTTTTGCATTAGCGGTACTCAAAGCCCATATGGTCCGGATACAGTTATGACGGTCCATCTTAAACTTTAAAGATCTCTTAGGCGGAACATCAGTGACCTGAAGTGACTAAACAAAGTGGAAACGGGAAGTCAATTCGTGAAAAAAATTGATTGAGGAGTACTGCCCAAGATGCCCAGGGCTGTAAATAAGACCAAAAATAGAAACTAAGTCACTAGATACTTAACAAGTCTCACAATACATGATTGTTTCCCACCTAGGTTTTTCCCGTATACTCTGTGTCCAGTGTCCTCCGAATATTTTAGAATTGTCTTGTCTTCTTTCTTTATGCTTTCACCGCCCCCCCTATTTTCGTTCACCGCCCCCCAAATGTCACCAGAGGCGCTACCGCCCACCTGGATCGTTCCAGCGCACCCCGGGGGGCGGTATCGCCCACTTTGGGAATCCCTGTTTTAATCGAAATGCCGGGGATCGGGGGCCAAGTCTGCAGTTTGTACTATTTTTTGTGGTCCTAGGATCCTAAACACGGACAGCCACAGATTCGCAGTTCCTCTACTGCGAATACAGGAATTACCCGCAGCTATTGTCGTCATCAGGTTCTTCATGCAGAGTGCCTTCGGGACGGGTCGGTTTATAATTTTGAAATATTCAAAATTCCTGCGAATCAAAAGTGCCTTATGGGAATGTCCCTTGGATGGCGATCGTAAACCTCTGACTATAAAAGTCTCAGATATAGGTCAGGGGAGTTATTTTTTGGTCAACAGACAGACTTGGGTGAGGAAGGTATCTTTGGATGTCCAAATCTTGCCAAGAAAAATTAGTTTTTGGTTCCTAAAATATATAACTTTTAAAACTACTTTCATTCATGCTACTGGCTGTTGAAAAGAGGGTGGATTCCGTGGCTGTCATTTTTTAGTCAGACATCTGAAAACCGCTAGGTTTATTGTCGAATATGTCATGAACAATGATGGTTCAGCATGCATATAGACAGTATTTAGTGTCCTCTCATCTAACAAAACATAAGAAAATGTTCCTCGTTCCACTGAGAATTAATTTATTTTAAATTACACACACACATGCTAGAAGTTGGGATTTTTAGCCCCATTAAAATACTCTATCGGGATAAACAGACGAAAAACAAACTTCACACTTTTGATTGCTTTAAACTTTGATTATGTGATTGCTGCATTTATTACTTGTCCATTAAAAAGTACTGAAAAAATTTACAGTAAAAGAAGAATTTTTAAAAGTCTTATTATAACACAACACATTAGGATTTTTAAAAAGTTAATGATAACAATGATAGTACTGAAACAAAGATCGCAAATCGAATCAGAATTATTTATATCTTAGTTTCAAAGTTGTATTAAGACATTATTTACTTGAATTATATAAAGTTTATGATATGTTTGGAATCTGCAGATAGTCATTAATATGCACACGAAAATCTGCTCAACTGGTCATTATTGAATGCCCATAAAACTCTTTATGAAGACCACTTGGCTGCAAGCCCATTTAAATTGAAATGCAACTTAAAAACTTTCCAACTTTTTTCTATTTAAAATACAATTTGAATCGAACCTGGAACCTACTACTTTTCAGGCAAACTTGCTGACATCATGACGCAATGTCACTGTCTTCCTGGACAAACTGTACTCTTCTGTTATATCTTTTGGTGACATATTTCTACAGTTGTAATAATAATCTTCTTTTTACTCTGTGAAAAATCCCTATTAATACTCATAGGGATTTTTCTCTGATTTTGCTCTCAAATTTCTAGACATTAACTTGTCTAAAGACAGTTTTGCCTGTCCCTTCTTCATGTCAAACAGGGCAAATTCAAAAGAAATCAAACTGAATTTAAATATTTCCCTGAATTTATGATAACTATAATCTCAGCTATCTTGATTAAATACCGTTAAATCACGCATTATATCAGATGTTTAAAGCTTCTGTTACACATTACCATGAATCAAGAAACATCTAGAAAGAAGTCATTTCATTGCATCATGAAACTCGTTACATTTTTAACAGAAACTTGACATTTTTGTAAATTCCTACATGCATTTAAACCTTAAGGAGTTGAAACACTCTTAGACAAAGAAAGGGATGGTAACCCTTAAGAATTACTTCTCGTGATATCCAGGAATTCTCTGACCCGGCGGGAAAATCGTCATTGAAATGAGAGTTAGAACCAATATTATGGTATAAAACCAAGTGATGTGGGGGATATCAGACTAAAAAGAAAAAATATACATCCGATGTTTAGAAAAGTTATATACATACATTCAACGAACATTTACAAGTAAAATAACTTTGATAGATAAATTTATGGTGTATGCATTTCTTTGATTAAAGAGGGAGAATAGTTAAAAAGTTAGTTATATCGTCTCTAATTCAAGCAGACTTTACTGACATCTAAAAAATCTTTTTTTTTTAATGTTATATTATCGGCTTGTAGATTAAATTGAAAAAGTTAATTTGTGATTATTAAATTTCACATTCTATTCATATATTATTCTAGGGAAGTATGTGGAAGTTTTTGTGTGGCCCGTAAATATTGGGGACTGGATCTTAACTGGATCACAAAAGGATGAATATTTAGCAAAGAAAATATTAACTACATTTTTTCCTCTTGTTTGATTCATTGTTTGAATAAGAGTCATGGGCAAAGAATTTCCCAACGGTAAGTACGCTTTTCTGCATTAATGATGCTGCGAAACAAAAACATGTTTTACAGGTAAGGATGATCGGTGAATAAAATTTGTTTCATTACACTATACGTATTAAATTTGACATTCTTCTTGATGATTCTAGCTATATAGAATATTTTGCCATAAATGATTACAATAAGATTGAAGCCTTAGTAGTCTTCTTCATTTGTATGAGATTTACTTTGTCTGTCCAGAGACTATCGTACACACTCTAATCTAGATAGGATAAGCTGCCACTATGATACGACTCGATACGAGTGCTCATTCTATTTACACAGTGCATAAATGTTACGTTTATATTAGAATGATTCCAATAATATTAAGGGTTAAAGAAGATTCAAGAATTTGCTCTTACACTGTGAAACGGTATTTCGTAATAAGAATGAATATTTAGCAAAGAAAATATTAACTATGTTTTTTCCCCCTTGTTTGATTCATTATTTGAATAAGAGTCATGGGCAAAGAATTCCCCAACGTTAAATATGCTTTTCCGCATTAATGCTGCTGTGAAACAAAACTTGTTTTACAGGTAAGGATGATCGGTGAATAAAATTTGCTTCATTACACTATACGTATTAAATTTGTCATTTTTCTTGATGATTCTAGCTATATAGAGTGATTTACAGTAAATGATTACAATAAGATTGAAGCCTGAGTTATCTTCTTCATTCGTATGAGATTTACTTTGTCTAGAAACTATCGTACACGTTCTAATCTAGATAGGATAAGCTGGCACTATGAAACACCTAGATACGTGTCCTCATTCTATTTACACAGTATATAAATATTGCGTTTACATTAGAATGATTTCTATAATATTAAGGGTTAGAGAAGATCTTAGTATTTGCTCTTACACTGAGTAACGATATTTCGTAATAAGGATGAATATTTAGCAAAGAAAATATTAACTATGTTTTTCCCCTTTGGTTCATTATTTGAATTAAGAGTCATGGGCAAAGAATTCTCCAACGTTAAATAAGCTTTTCCGCATTGATGCTGCTGTGAAACAAAAACCTCTTTTACAGGTAAGGATGATCGGTGAATAAAATTTGTTTCATTACACTATATGTATTAAATTTGACATTCTTCTTGATGATTCTAGCTACATAGAATATTTTGCGATAAATGATTACAATAAGATTGAAGCCTTAGTAGTCTTCTTCATTTGTATGAGATTTACTTTGTCTGTCCAGAGACTATCGTACACCCTCTAATCTAGATAGGATAAGCTGCCACTATGATACGACTCGATACGAGTGTTCATTCTATTTACACAGTGTATAACTGTTAATTTTATATTAGAATGATTCCAATAATATTAAGTGTTAAAGAAGATCCAAGTATTTGCTCTTACACTGAGTAACGGTATTTCGTAGTTTTCAATCTCAGAGGATCTTATATTTTCTTTGACTCTATACAAGGTGCGCCCATAAAGTAACCGGACATTCTTTTATAAATAAGAAAAATATCACCCACAGTCAAATAAATTTATCTCCTTCAAAATAATCACCAAAGGAGTCTATACAATTTTTCCATCGTTTCTTCAAGTCATCGAAACACTGTTTATAGGCGTTGGAACTAACCGTTCGGAAAATACGCGTAACACTTGACTTAATATCCAAGACGTTTTCAAATCTCTGTCCTTCCATGCATTTTGCATTTTTTGATTACAAAGGACTTATTTACCACGAATTTGTTCCTGAAAACCATAATCAGTATTTTTACAAGGAGGTGCTTTTTCGATTAAGAAACAGGATAAGGCGAGTTAAGAAGGACTGTTTGATTCTGGGCAATGGTTTCTTTTACACGATAATGCTAGGCCCCATACAGCAATTTCTGCACAACAGTATCTTGCTAAGCATTCAGTTACAGTGATAAATCACCCACCATATTCTCCCAAACTATCGGCAGCTGATTTTTTTCCTTTTTCCGAAGCTTAAGATGGCCATGAAAGGACAGAGATTTGAAAACATCTCGTATATTAAATCAAATGTTACGCGCATTTTGCGAACGGTTAGTTCCAACGCTTATAAACAGTGTTCCGATGACTTGAAGAAGCGTTGGAAAAATTGTATAGACTCCTTTGGCGATTATTTTGAAGGAGATAAATTTGTTTCAATGTGAGCAATATTTTTCTTATTTATAAAACATTGTCCGCTTACTTTATGGGAGCACCTTGTGCAATCCGAAGCCAATTTTTCCGTCTATCTTTATCTCAAAACTTAGAGGTATCAATGGTTCTCAATCTACTTAATATGTAGTTTATCAACTTGAGAAAAGTTGTGAAGGAAAATTAAAATTTTTTAAGTGCCAATAATACCAACCCTTAGCAGATGACAGATTTAAAACGTACTTACGTCTAAAGTGATATTTTTCTGTATGAAAATAAGCTTGTGTACCGGAGCATTCAGGGAGGGAAATGTTGCGTTTTATGCAAATTTTACTTATATTTTGTGAAAACATGAACAGTGAAATTTATTTTCTGTATTCCTTCAATATTCAGCCATAGATATTACATTCTAATAGCTATACATATACAATGCTGTTAGAGATAATTAAATTATTTTTTTCCGCATAAGGGGTGACCTTCAACCCTGTAAGATGCGAGATTCCACCCATTTATCGGTATTCATTCGCAGGGTGTTTGTTTATCAAAATTTCAAAATTTTTGCATCACTTAAGTGAAATTTTAATGTAGCATGAAATCCCATTTGTACTAAAGTGATAAATATTTAGGAATAGTTCAGCCGTTACAGATATATTAAAGTGAGTTATTTCTCGAAAAGTACTACGCTAAACTATATAAATTGAAGTGTCTTTAATTAATTGTAATCATTAAAGAGAATTTTCTATTCGCTTCATGATGCAACTTTAAGCTGAATTTAAATACCGTACGTTACTTAAAAAGTTTTGACTAAAAAATATTTCATTTATTTTACCAAGTGCTATGCTTTGGCACTCCTTATATACTCCTTAGAAAACTAAGTATCCACTCCAAAGGGCCGATATCATTTGAAAAGAAACCAACCCGCAGAAAAAAAACAGCAATCCACAACGTATGAATACGTATTCGAAAATAAAAACAAAAATGGTGAAATTCGATCAGTTAATAATGATATTAAAAATTATAATTGTGTGGATGATAATCATTCATGGTTATATTTGGAAAAAGAATGTGCATTTTGTTCAGTTGTTAACATTTGGGATTTTCAATGTAGCCTTTTTTTACGATGTCTTCCAGTTTGATTGCTATTTTTTGGCTCTAAGGCGCGCATTTTTTTATTGACTAACCTTTCAGAAACAATCCCTCATTTAACTATACATTAGGCAATTATTAAATGAAATACATTGTCATTAAACATCCCAGATTGCAGTTCATCATGTGTTTGTGATTTTAGTTTCAACCCCTCCATTCCTATATATAAGGTGTTTATTTTGAAAGTGGCATAAGTCACTTTGCTTTTTTTTTTTAAATCCGGATATTTAAAAATATCTAAAGACATTTAAGGATATTTAAAATCTCTGTCGCTGTGACCACATTGATTGCCATTTTTTTTAAATGAAGAGATACCGTTAAAGTGAAATTAATGTTTTTATTAACTTGATATTTTTGAAAAATTGACTTATGCCACTTTCAAAATTAACTTCTCATATATATATATATATATATATATATATCCAGGGTGATTATAATTAAAGTTTAAGTTTCAAAACGCTATAAAAAAAGAACCACTGATGAGAATGACGTCAAATTTGAATGGCATGTTATTGAAGAAGGCGGAAAGCGTATGGCAGAAGAAAAAAATTAGTTTAAAAAGTTAGCAACAGGTGGCGCTGTAAGCAACAGAAGATGTAAATTAAAATACCTGTCATGCGCACGACACATTTCAGTGTTATAAAACCGCCAGGTACACGGCTGTTCCTCATTTCGCGTCTCAGACGTTCGTCATGGGTGTCTCACTGCAGGACCGAGCTCTGCTGGTAAAGCTGTATTACAAGAACGATAATTGTGCAAGAGTAGCTCTGCAAAAGTTCAGGACACTGAAGGGTATAAAAGAAGGCGTTGGTCCAATGAGTGTCATGGGTCTAAAGAAAATTATGCAAAAATTCGAAACGACAGGTTCGTTTCATGTGCAGTCTGGTAGAGGGAGAAAATGAGTGCATTCGACGGTAGTTGAAGAAGTGGCCACAGGATTACAGGAGGGGTCGGCCGGTGGTGTGCAACCGTGCAGTGCACGAGGAATTGCCCGAACATTGGACAGGCCTACGAGCACGGTGCTGAAAATTGTACGAAACATCCTCAATGCTATCCGTACAAAATTGGCCATGTGCAGGAGTTGCTTCCGTCTGACCTGCCAGCAAGGGAGACGTTTGCGTTAGAATTTCTTGGTCGCATGGAAGTGGATAATGAATGGCCGTGGAAAATTTTGTGGACAGATGAAGCCCATTTCCATCTGACAGGGTACGTCAATACCCAGAATTGTCGAATATGGGCAACAGAAAATCCACTGGCAACGCACCCCGTACCACTTCATCCTGAAAAGGTCACGTTGTGGTGCGGCTTTACGGCATCATTCACCCTACAGCCATATTTTTTCGAGCAGACGGGTGCTTCCGGTCCTTTTACCGCTACCGTCACTGGTCAGCGCTATGCGTCTCTTTTGCACAACCACGTCATTCCAGCTCTGCAACAGCGTGGATGTGTGGATGAAATCATTTTTATGCAAGATGGCGCTCTTCCGCACATTGCACATCCCGTGAAGCAGCTGTTGAAGCGCCATTTCGGAAATGCTGGAATTATCAGTCGTCATTTCCCTACAGCCTGGCCGTCCCGATCACCTGATCTTACTCCGTGTGACTTCTGGCTGTGGGGTTATCTCAAAGATGTTGTGTTCCGTGCTCCAATTGCAAATTTAGCGGAATTAAAGGCACGCATTTCGCAACACATTCTGAACATCACCCCAGAACACTGCGATCCGTTGTGAAACATGCTGTTTGTCGCTTTCAACTTGTTGCACACAACGGTGGACACCATATTGAACATGTTTTGCGCCAGTCTCGTGACATTTCCGAACTTTTTGATGAATGGTTCTTATGCGGTATGTCGCCGCAAAACTCTTGAAACCGATTTGTCCCTTTCGATGTGATATGTACAGTCATGCAAATAAAATTACTCAACAATTCTAATTTGTCAATGCGTTTTAATGTGTAACTTACACCTTAGCCGTTGTATTACGAAACATTTCTCATTTCGCGTCGTGATTCTGCAGCTTACAGCGCCATCTGTTGCTAAAATTTGAAACTAAATTTTTTCTTCTGCCATACGCTTTCCGCCTTCTTCAATAACATGCCGTTCAAATTTCACGTCATTCTCAGTGGTTTTTTTATAGCGTTTTGAAACTTACACTTTAATTATAATCACCCTGTATATATATTGTCGCAGACTCCATGGTTTATCATGGTTTTCACTCGTTGTTTGATTTACCTTTGTTGACTCCTGCCACATTTCGCGAGATAACTTTTTGATGTTTGGCAACACGCAATTAAATTTTGAGTTTTTTTTCTTTTCTTTTATTATTGTTATGTTAAGATACGGCGCCTGTTGGTGAGTATATTTTTCGGTCCCGTTTTTTACGGCGGGAAGTATGCAACTTTGGTCTAAATTAATATATATACACACACACTGAAGAGTAGAAAAAACTGGTACACCTGCCTAATCTCGTATAGGACCTCCTCGAGCAGTGCCGGAAATGCCGGAACACGACGTGGCATGGATTGGCCTAATGTCTAAAGTTATCCTGGGGGCAATTCGCACCATGAATTCTGCAGGGTAGTCCACAAATCCATAGGAGAACGAGGGGGTGGAGATCTCTTCTAAACAGCACATTGCAAGGCATCCTAGATATGCTCAGTAATGCTAATTTCTGGGTATTTAGGTGGACAATTGAAGTGTCTGAAGTCAGAAGAGTGATCCTGGAGTCCCTCGGTAGCAATTCTCTACGTGTGTTTGTGTGTGTGTGTGGGGGGGGGGTGTTGCATTATCCTGATGGAATTGTCCATCTCCGTCGGAATGCACAATGCGCATGAATGCGTGTAGATGATCGGACAGGATGATTATGTACCTGTCAGCTGTCAGACTCGTCTCTAGACGTACCAGGGGTCCTATATCATGCCAACTGCACACGCCCCATACCATCACAGAGACTCCACCAGCTTGAACAGTCCCCGGTTGAAATTTATGGTCCATGGATTCATGAGGATGTCTCCATAACCGTACACATCCATCTACCCGATACAATATGAAACGAGACTCGTCAGACCAGGCAACGTGTTTCCAGTTATCAACAGTCCAATGGAGATGTTGGTGGGCCCAGGCAAGGAGTAAAGCTTTGTGCCGTGCAGTCAACAACGGTGCACGAATGCTCCTGAATCTCCGAAAGCCCATATCAATGACGGTCCGTTGAACAATTCGCACGCTCACACTTTTTGCCGGCTAGAGTAAAGTTTCCCTGTATATATATATATATATATATATATATATATATTGCAACCCGGCAAAAAAAGGAACACGTGTCAAAAAAAGGCAGTTTTGAGGTTATGTCATTGAAAAATATGTATGAAGTGCCCCATCGTGGACGAAAAGCGACAAATCTCTATCTCGCAATTTGTCCACCAGAGGGCAGTTGTATCAGCTTTATTCTAATGCTAGTTCGAGCTGTTTATAGTATTCTTTAAATTGATTTTTATCAAATGTTGCATGTTTGAGTTGTGTCACTTTTCTTGCCGGGTTGCGATATATATATATATATATATATATATATATATATATATATATATATATATATATATATATATATATATATATATATATATATATATATATATAAAACAGGATACATAGTAATTCATGGTTGTTGTACTCAAATTATTCAGATTTGTTTTATTGGCATAAGTTGTGTATTTCAATAATACTCAATTAATTATTAAATGAGACGATCTATGCAACTGAAAATTTTAGGCCTCAATAAAAATTCAATAGCCTGGAGAACAAAAGTCGAAAACGTTTCAAAGTAACAAAAATATAAAATATACTAACATTATTTTAACATTACTAAGCAAACAATATTATTCAACAACATTATGAGTTTTTCTTAACTTATCCTCAACCCCAAACTAATCCTTGTAAATTAGCACAATTTCTCGAGGAATCTTTTTTTTTATAAAGGCTCCTTCTCAGACTTTGAAAACTATTTAGCAATTTTTAAAGACTATCGTCAACTTTTTTAATACAGCTTTTTTAATACCAAAAGATATTTTAAATTTACATGTACTTCTAAACCAATTCTTCGATTAAACCAATTAAACGAAAATTCCCAAAACATGACTGAATTCCAGAGGTATCTATTTTTATTGAAGTATAACAGCCATTACTGAGTTATTTCAATCCCCATATTTAGTTTTCTAAAACCATGAAAATCAACGTCTGGTATTTTGGAATTTCTCCCGGGACATAATCTTTAAACCTCTGTAGCTATGTAATCGATCTTATTCAAGACGCTATATCCAATAACCAATGTCTGCTGTCATTCTAGCAACGAGATTTTTACTTCCAGGGATTTTCAGGTAAACCTATTCCCTTGTTCAAGGGAAAAACACAAGTGATTCCCATAGAATGTCCCTAGCCATATAGCCATCAAAGCGCAACGGAAAACTTCAAATCCATTTACAAATATATGTCTTAAATAGCTCCTGGGATGAAAGAATTTGAAGTCGAATGATAGGTTTATTTTTCCACTTTCGTTTCGTTAGCTTTTCTCTAATGGGTATTAAATTCCATTTCTGTTGAGTAAAATGGAGAAGTTTCACAGAATTTGAAATCGTTGTACAGCAGAGGGAAAGAAATGGAATATTTGGTAATCGCTTCGTGTATCTCATGGCAATTTTGCTTTTTCAAAACACATGATTATATATGCAGTCGGGACAAGTTTTGAAATGAACATTTTTTTTGCAAACGAACAGGAAACAAACCTATGACATTTGAATAAATCAGCTTGATGCCACCATTTCTCATTCGATCAGGATTATTAAAACGCCCATCACTGGAGTCCTTGTCACGATTTCAAACAGTACGTAATGAAGTTTACAATAATAATAAACGCTTGAAAAAGAATTTTTTACGAAAACAGCAAACAAAACTCATAAGGTATAAGTCGATATAATTTATCCAATCATACATCGCTCTGAATTCTTGTAATCCGTTTAACTCTTGAACAAATGGAGCAAGACAGATCGGCTTTTATCATGAAGTATCCTCCAGTAAAATGACAGCATCTCTGACTATTTCCAACTATCTATTAATATTTTAGTCGTCCATTGAACCCCCCCCCCCTTTTGCAGATATGACGATCTAATGTTTGAAATCGTAACAAGGTTTAGTGGGTTAGTTAAGGGCGCTACGGTCATACTTTGCTAGACAATCAGGAACCTACAGTTGAAAGCAGAATTCGAACGACTACAAATATCCGTCTCAAGTGCGAGACTCGAGCAGCAGACTCTGGTTTCGAAGACTAGTACCCCTGTCATTCTGACAACGTCTGACCTTAACTATATTTGCAACAGGGTATTCCTATTTAAAAAAAATGAAATATGAACTTAGTATAAGCACTCTGAATAGATCGAATTAATCCCAGTGTATCGAGAATCCCTTAACACAACTGGTATGTTTCCGTCATTGCAAAGAAAGAGTATTGTTTGAAGACGGTAGAATGTTAATCCTTTAAGGACGGATATCCCAATAAATGTGGCATAAAATTTTGCTTGAGCATTTTTTACAAAAAATAAATTTATGCAATTTTATGTATTCACAATTGTTGATTTTTTAATTTAAAGGTGTTCAATTAGTTTAAATGGATTCTGTAATCATAACATTAAAGTTTTCATTAAAAAAAAACCCTTTTTTCTTTGTACCTAGTATAAAAGTTCTTAGTACATGATTTTTCTTCGTATATTCATTGAGTGACCAATTTTTTTATAACACCCTAATCAGTAAATCGTTGGACAAAATTTCGCTCTTAATTTTGCTGCGATCTCTGTGTCATGGACTCTAAGAGATGTTGACAGGTAGCTTGAGGAATCGGAGACCACATCCTATGAACTGCACTTTCCAGTTCCCTAACACTTAATGAACGTGATTAATGGAGACCATAACCCCTTTCCATTCATTTTCTGTCCAATCTTTTCATCTAGTGCGGATTGGAGACGTTTTATGTTATTAGCTACAGACAGCAAAATCTTTCAAACAAGGCTTCAGCTTCCATACCCGATGCGGTGTACGTGCCACGAACAGTACATTAAAAAACCACCGAGTGTTATAAAATAGAACCCAAATTTTGGGTATGAGAAAGTCGAAATATGTCTTTAAAAAAGTATTGTCTTACATCTCTCTTACCACCAAGGGAACCTCAAGTTCTTTGAAACGATCACAACACTTTTGACCTTTCCCGCCAAAAGTTCAAACTGGAGCTCATTTATTGTTTTATGTCCCCTATTTTTCCATTTTCCGTTTCTGCACACGTAAGCGTATAATGGTACAGCCCCGATATGACATACTAAAATAAATTTGGCTGTTAAGTGCTTTCTTTCCCTGACTTTCATTTTGTTTGGGTTTTTTTTTTCAGTTCGAGAAAATAAATAACTAAGTGTAAAAAATAAAATAAAGTAAAATAAAGTTTTCATTTTTAGTGCTGTGTATCAGTGCACTCAAGCGCAAAATTCTTCTACTCAAACAAAAGATAAAAGTTAATTGAATGCTGCTGATAGTACAGGAAAAGAGGTGGCTATAACAGCTAAATTTTGCACTCTTGTGTCCATTCTTTCCTTTACTCTAGGCCCAAGTAAAATAAAATTTCTCTGAAAATATGAAGCTGAATAAGAAAAGACACTGCTTCGAGTTTGGAAGACCCAAACCCAAGACACTGTTTGGGATATGGAAGACCATAACTCAAATAGCAAATCAGAGGAATCAGAACATTATTAAAATGGTTTAAAAAACTCGGAAACGTATGTAATTGTAAGCAGTGGAAAAAGGAAAACATTACACTGTAAGTCTAATACAGCATACCAGTATAATAGACTAAGTATAATAGTATAATAGTACAATATTCAAATACTGTACAATACGCTGACATAGTGTAGAAGTACAGTAGATTTATACAATATAATAATACAGTAAATAAATAGAGTTTAGTAGTACAGTAGATTTGTACAGTATAGTACACTGGTGAAATAAATTAAGAAAATTTGCATATTTTATCAAATTTCATGAAAAGAACTGAACTGAATATAAAACCACTGCTTCTAGACAAAAATGCAAATCTTGTACGTCAAATACGTAAGTGTACACGTGTGTGTAGATGGAGCCAGTAGAGAAACAGGCTTTATAAGCGCGCGTAAGTTAAGACGCATTTCATTCGCTATCACACCTCGGCGAATTTCTTGGTGTTATTTTGCAGCAATCGGTTAATTTGAAATTGTAACAGTAAAAATGAGTAACCACCAACGTTTAGATGATGGAATGAGATGGCGAATTGTGGGGAGGCTAGAAGCAGACCAATCTCAAGTCCAAATTTGTAGAGAGTTCAATTTAACGCCCAGCGTCGTGTGTAACTTATGGAAACAGTTCCAGAATACCGGATCCCCGAGAGAAAGCCTGGGCAAGGTCATCCAAGAGCCATGATGGCCAGAGAAGATAGAGAAGATCGCCATTTGTCGATTATAGCGAGGCGTAACAGGAGTGCTACAGCTTCTCAGCTCTCTCGTGACTTGTATGCAGCCACAGGAACCCGTGTATCAAGGGTAACTGTTTCAAAAAGACTTCATGACAGAGGGTTGTTTGCAAGAAGACCTGCTGTTTGCCGCTCACTTCTACGAACAGGAGAATCCGTTTATCATAGTGCAGAGAGCATAGAGATTGGAGTATGGATCAATGGGCGACCGTTCTCTTCACGGATGAGTCCCGGTTCAGCCTAAACACCGATTCTCGCCGTACGTTCATATGGAGAGAACCAGGGACCCGCTACCTACCCTCCAATGTCCGCGAAATCGACCATTATGGCGGAGGAGGTTTAATGGTCTGGGCAGGCATCATGTTGGATGGCCGCACACTTCTCCATGAGAGAGGCACTGTGATTGGTGTGAGGTATAGGGATAAGGTCTTGGAGCCCCATGTTCGCCTTTTCAGGGGTGCAGTTGGCCCTGAGTTCATTTTAATGGACGATAACGTGAGGCGACATAGAGCTCTTCTGGTCGACGAATTTCTAGAGAGTGAGGATATTCGCCGGATGGATCGGCCAGCCAGATCTCCAGCCCTTAACCTTATAGAGCATATCTGGGACGCTCTGGGGAGGGCAATTGCAACTCGCAACCCCCCTCCGTGAACCATCTAGGGAATGAAAACAGCGTTGCTGAACGAGTGGGACCAATTGCCACAGGAAATGATAAACTGCCTTGTTTCAAGTATGAAATCACGCTGCGAGACCTGTATATCTGTAAGAGGGGACCATACCCCCTATTAACCCATCTATTAACCCATTTTCTTGTTTATTCTGCAACCGCTGTTTCATACCTTCCGACTCCAACGAGTGTTACGCAAGATCATACGTGTGTATTACAATTATTGATTGGTTATTTGTTTTGTATTGTATCAATGTATGTACACATCAAATTTCATTAAAATCGGTACAGTAGTTCTAGAGATAATCGACCAAGTCTGCAAATTCTCTTAATTTCTTACACCAGTGTAGTACAGTTGTCTAATATAGTATAGTAGTACATTAGACTTAAATAGTATAGGAATGCAGTACACTAATGTCGTACAGTACGAAGGGTGATGAAAAACTAAGGTTACAAGGTCGATATTCCTGAAGTTTCGTCTGTTATTCAGAAATTAGTTGTGTGGGGTAATTCTAATACATACAGTCGCTAACTGTGGAGAGTTTCACTTACCCGCGACCTAGAGCGCTAGTTGAAGGTTAACAGAAATGGCGACTCGCTCGGAAAGCTGGTCTCGAGAAGAAATCCGCTCAGTTACTCGATTTCTGTGGGCGAAACGTGTAAGCGCGGCTGAAACTCACCGGCAGCATCTTTCTTCACGACTTTCATCTTCCTTCACGACAACGCGCGACCTCATACAGCCCAGAGGACCCCCACGCTATTGAAGAAATTTCGCTGGGACATCATCGACCACCCTTCCTACAGCCCGGACCTCGCTCGAAGTGACTTTCATCACTTTCCTCACTTTAAGGAGGACCTAAGTGGCCGAAGATTCGCCTCAGAGGAGGAGGTGAAACATTTCGCCACACGTGGCTGAATACGCAAGGACAGGATTTTAACCAGGAGGGAATATTCAAACTCATCCCACGAAGAGAAAAGTGCCTAAACCGATATGGAGACTGTCGAAAAATAACCTAATGTATGTACAATCAGTTGGCTGTATTGGTTTTATGGAATAAAATGTACACGTTTCCTTGCAGGCTTTGTAACCTTACTTTTTGAACTCCCCTCGTAGTTTAGTTGTAGAATATAGTGCTGTACAATAGTAGTAGTATAGTGGTTTAATATAATATAGTATGTAGCATAGTTTACTAACTATAAATTAATAAACTTCCGTTTCTCCTTAGCATCATTCATCTTTAACAAGACACCATAGAGCTACAGTCTTCTCGATGTTTTATCAGTTTTATTACACCGATTTCTGTTGTAAGAACTCCAGGTTATAAGGAACCAATAATCAATTAACTTTATTACAATAAGAGGTTGGCTTGGTACATGATGGATATTCTGAACGGACCCTACAGTTTTAAACCATTTCCGTAGCATATAGACTTGCCAAACGTAAGATTCGGACCCGCAGACTTTCGTTCGAAAGATAAGCGCCCTAGCCCATTACATAACGACCACACATTTTCAATGGCATTCGATGATACATAGATAGATGTTGAAACTGTGGTAAAAGACACTTTGTTGTCACTTTTGAGATTTAGGTTTCAGTTTCAACATTTTAATATTTATCTTTTTCTAACACGGGAGGGGAGAGCATATAGACACACATGTTGACATTGTTGAAAAAAGGGACTCGTGCTTTACAATATCATTTCATGCCGAAAACATACATTAGAAACGTTCTCATGTGAAAATCGAGGATAAGTTTCAACTTTTTTTTATAACCCTGTAGCGTGACACAATTAGAGTTTAATCCAAAAAGAGAAAAAAGATTTCATTTACTTTTTTAGATAACAGTGTATTATTAATCACGTTCCGATGTTATTTTCGACTGCCCATAACGAAGACGAACTGTTATATAAGTACATGAGAGGTTTTAGTTATAAAATTTGTTTAAGGCTGCTTTGTACTAACCCTATTGGATTCGTTCACCTCAATGTTAACCTATGGAGAAAATTTGTCCAAGGATTGCTGAGTTGGATTTAAAGATTTAAAAAAAAATTTTTACTCCATAATAGAGAAAGAAATTTTACACCTTGGGTTATTTTTCATTTTTTTAAAATGCGGATAATATTTTAAAACTGATATTATGCAGGGTAAAAATCTGGTATAGTGTGTTTTAAACGTTCATAATTCCTTTGGTGGACGAAATTTATAAAATGAATTCTGTTGCAAGGTGTAGATATGCTCAGGGTATCTGAAAGTACCATTTTTATTGGATTATCAACATTTATGTAGCTGTAAATAGCAGACAAATTTTCTCCATAGGTTAACACTGAGGTGAGCGAATCCAATATGGTTAGTACACAGCAGCCTCAAACTTTCCCTTTAAATACGTCACCTTCAAATTTTAGATTATAATTTATAAATATGTATCTTTTCGTATAGAAAAGGAAACCGAGTCTGCTCCCCATTACGGAAGTTTTTATATTTATATCCATTATCTGCTTTTAACCTCATTTTTTAGTTGTTGCCATTTTTTTTTATTTATTCATATTCCCTTGTATAAACACATATTAGAAAATGTTGAAACTATAAAAAAACTTACGGCTGAGCTCTTAAAAATTCATTTTATGCTCGATCACATTTCTTTCCATGCGCCCCACGTAATGAGGAGAAACGGTAAAAAAAAAAGGATCATCATACGAATACAAAACCAGATGGCTAAAAACTCAACATTCTTCTTTATAACTTTCGACAAATTATGCGTCTGAGAAGATGACGGGGGAGAGAAGAAAAAAAAAAAACTTAACTTTTATATCCACCGTGGAAAGGAGCGCAGAAAGAAAGTAAAAAAGAAAGGAGCCCCCTTACCCTTTGCCATCATTATAATCCAAAAACCCCGACAATCAGTTAAAAAACAAAAGAGTATCTCCAGAAATGGAACGAATTGCGTTAGGAAAACCCACGGACAATAAAACCGGAGGAGAAGTTTATGTGAATTCTAAAATGGGGCTGCCTGTAAAAGCGCCCCAAGATTTACGGCCCGCACAGGGCTGGCGTCGCTGTAGCCCGGTTTTATGGGCAGAACTACAACAAACCTCAACGCTTTACAACCGGTGGGCAAGCGAAGTGAAGCCACTGTGTAATCCGCACACGCACACATGTCTGCCGATGTGAGAGATCAGATCCGTTCCCGAAGCCCTTGCACGAAGGGGGGATCGGGCCCAAATTGCGGAATTTCGAGGATAGGTCACCGCAGTAGATGTCTTTCATTTTCCTTTTTAATTTTTTTTTCATCAGTATTTTACTTCTGTGATGATCGAAGAATAAATGAGAGAAGGGAGTATGCTTTATAAGGTCCTGGGTAAGAATCCCCCTGCTTTATCCTGGTCTATAATTGCAATGTCTGCCCGGATTACAAGCACATGACATATAAGGGTCAAAATATCCTATCGAGATTTAGGTCTTGTTCACGTCAGCGTTAAGAATTCCGTTGGTGCTTGTCGTGTATTCACACTACACCGAGGTTCTTTCTCTGGCATAGGGACAGTGAGGTAGATAAAACTAGTCGTCTAAACGACACAAACATTTATTGACAATTTAACAAAATATTACAACGAGTACTCTGAGCACGAGGTAGGCAAGCCTATCGTATCTTACCAGACCCCGTCTACTACTAGAGACGCTCTCCGTCTCTCCTTTCTTACTGACTGCCCGACGACCCCCTCCCCTCTCTTGGGTTCAACGCCCCCGCAGCCAATCCCTGATTGGTAGAGGGGTGGGGGGAATCACGGGGCACAACACTTTTGCTTTAACCAGCGCTGTTAGTCAAACATTACACTACACCTCCCCCGCAAGATAAGTGTTGGGGGTTGAAAACAACAAACACTAATCTGAAAATCAGTAATGTTTGACCTAAATTCTAACGTAACTTGACATACTCAAACACAAGTATCTACATATCAATACACATTACTCATACTTCAAATTATTAAAATACCAATTAAACAATTATATAGCAATTACCAATTATAAACATGAAAAATTATTCACTTAACCTCTACTCACAAATTTAAATTAATAAGATGCCACTTAAACAGTTATATAGCAACACACTAAACAATTACAAATGATACATATGAAAAGCATTGAATTAAACCCTACTTACAAATTTGAATCAATAAAATACCACTGAAACAATTTTATACCAACACACTAAACAATTACTAATTGTGATTATGAAAAGTATTGAATTACTTCTACTCACAAATTGAAATTAATAAAATGTCACAATTATATTACAATACCTAAACAAATACTACTCATAAGCTTGAAAAATATTAAATCACCACTTTTACGTTAATAATAATAATAATAATAAAAATATACCATTAAGGGAATCCAACAGATGTAAAGATGACACCACACAAAATTCACTTCAGGATCATGCAAAACACTTTAAAGAAATATACGTACTTCTATTTGGTATTCAACAGACGTACAGAAGACACCACACACATTTTTGGGTAATCAGGATCATGTAAAACACTTTAAAAAAATAACGCACCCCTATTTGGTATTCAACAGATGTACAGAAGATACCACACAAATTTTTGTTCATCAGGATCATAAAAACACTTTGCTCAGGATCAAGTAAACACCAAGACATTAAAAGTTTGCACAATGGAATACAGTTTCACTCACCAGTTTGAATGTCTCGAAACACCACAGTTAGTTACTACGCACTTCACTAAAGTTTGAGTCGACGCGCTTCACTAAAGTTTTGCAGCAAGAATCGATGAGATGAACATATCACTCAACGTGATCACAAATACACACAAAAAAAAAATTAACACTTCGTCGCTCACGCATCGATTACACTTAGGGCTACCATAAGGGCCAAACAAAACCCTTGAAAATCACATTGCCCTTCATAAAAATTACTGGACGTACACTCAACTCTTTACGATGACACACAGAACCATGTTCACTAATCTTTCCTCTCCCACAATTAAAATACAATGTCACAAGCGGGTTGGCAAAATCTGTCGAACTCTGCAATATTATAATCACTAACACAGTTCTGTGATATTGACTCTCTTGTTCCCCCACATTCTGTTCAGGTAAAATGCACCTCGAGGATTCACCACATAAGATTGCACAAATTTCCGAATATGTAGTCTTCCCTCTGCAAGACTCATATTTACTCTCCAATTGAATCACTTTTCCTTTTCTCTCCTTAGTATCAGTTTCACTTCCATCTTCGTCCAAAGAAATTCTTTCTATTACTTCAGAAACACACAATTTTCTAATTTCGGTATCATTTCGGTCAAGCTTGGTTTTGAATATCGGAGCAACATCACTACTCACAACAGAGTTTAGTACCGAAGTCTTATCAGCTCCTCGATGAAGAGAAAGTTCATTTTCTCCCCTGTCCGCAGCTAGTGTCAATGAACTGTCATCTCCCTCATTCGAAACATGGTTGCGGTCAACTTCACCCAAAGAGATCGATCTTATCTCTGCAACCCTTCGATTATCACCGAACTCATTCCTCCCTTTCGTTTCCTTTTGACTCTCAACTGGGGGTTCGTTGCGGGGATGCGCTGAAGATCTTTCCACCCCGCTCGTAAATTCGGACACTCCGTCTTGCACGGTCCTCTTGGTGTCACATTTCAGAGAAGCCCCGATATTCTCGCTTCCACTACAAATTTCGGCGAGGAGTGATTCTTGAAGATCACTGAACTTCGCACTAGGCAAAAATTCCCCCGCGTTCTCTGCATTCGTAGAGTGGAGTGGCTCGTTTGTAGAGATGAATTCTTCCCTTGCGGCTTCTGATAAGCTCATCTTTTCAGTCTCTTTCTTGTCCCGTTCAGGAAAAACACACGAATTTTCGGCCAAACTTTTGACTGAATTTCTTCTTCCAGCCATAATTCTAACGAGCTCACGTTTTCTCTCATTTTCTAATTTTTCTTTTTCACATTTTCTCTCATTTTCTAATTTTTCCTTTTCACGTTTTCTCTCATTATCTAATTTTTCTTTTTCCTCCCTAATTTGTCTCTGCTCTACAATATCCTCTGCCAGTCCCTTAACGAACTCAGGATCATTTTTAAACTCATCACTTTCCATAATGCTATATTTCAGGTCTACAATCCTCGCATTGGGGACCATTTCAGCTCTAATCTCTTCACAAAGAAGTTCGAAGTCTTCTCTCTTAAACCCTTTAAACATTTTCTTAACTTCGAGCGTTCGTTACCTTATCAAAATTTAAATCTTCTTACCTTCTTGCTGGTCATCCACAGGTATCTCACTGTTCACTTCATTCCGGTAAACCACACTTTATATTCAGGTAGAGCACTATCTCACCATCACTAATTTCTATACTGACTATTCTAGCATGAAGCCCTATGATAAACACTAACCTCGTCCCTTAAATGCCACGCTGCCGGCTGCGCCAATGTCGTGTATTCACACTACACCGAGGTTCTTTCTCTGGCATAGGGACAGTGAGGTAGATAAAACTAGTCGTCTAAACGACACAAACATTTATTGACAATTTAACAAAATATTACAACGAGTACTCTGAGCACGAGGTAGGCAAGCCTATCGTATCTTACCAGACCCCGTCTACTACTAGAGACGCTCTCCGTCTCTCCTTTCTTACTGACTGCCCGACGACCCCCTCCCCTCTCTTGGGTTCAACGCCCCCGCAGCCAATCCCTGATTGGTAGAGGGGTGGGGGGAATCACGGGGCACAACACTTTTGCTTTAACCAGCGCTGTTAGTCAAACATTACACTACAGTGCTCATTGGTTAAACGGGTCAATGATTGGTATATGATTGGTTAAAAAATTTTTCGCTGACGCTGATGGATTCTATGTGAAAGGTGCCCTTACCTCTGTGAAAAGAAAGTATTCGGACAATGCAAATATATATCCCCCTTCCTCTTTCATCCCTCGCAACACGCCAATAATGGTCGTATCTACGCTGCACATCATTCAGTACATTAAATATGCGGGTGGAAATGTTTTTGCCGTGATTTTATTTTATAAATTTTATTTTAAATTATTTCTTAAGAAAATACAAAGATCAGGGATGTCTTTGCGAGCTTCAGGGGGCAATGTCAGTAGAATTGCAGTAATGCAAATAAAGTTTATCATAAACCTTAACCTCTTTGTTGGAATGATAAGTAATTGAGATGCATGTATAAAATGTGCATAACTTAATGTAGACCAAACGGATCACAGCAAATTTCTCCACCAAATGGTAAGCTCATGGTTAAACAAATTTATTTATCACAAATGCCAGGCTTTAACAATTAAGTCATTAACCTTTTGGCTTCCCAATATTTCTGAACGTTTCATTTAAAACTATTAATTGCAGGGCACGTGTCAATGTGGCAACTGTCCATCGAGAGTCCCGAATTACAGAGACAGCAGGCCAAGGAGTCCTTTAGTCCAATTTTAAAAAGATGGGCATTGAGACAATCGTGTCTTGTCAAAAGACGGAAGGTGGCAACAGCAGAAGGGTGTAATGTAACAGGCCACCTCGTGGTGCATCCTGGGTAACGCAAAACCTGTCACGGCGCTGCCATTTACTGGCTTCCTTCCTTCTCTGAATATTGTGTAAAGAAATATAAAGTGCATATTGTCCTCGATAAGTTATTGTTACAAAACATTTTTTTAGTGATTAAAAAATAATTGACTAAAATTTTAATTTTTTGCTTAGAAAAAAAATAATCTGTTACAATTGAACGACATTCCCATTAAAATTATCACCTTCAAAATATTAATGCAGCTTCAGTTTGAAGTTTAGAAGAAAATTAAAGCCAATGTTGTTCACTATATAACCTTCTATGATGTATTAAATGAGGGTTTAGAAGAAAATTAAAGCCGTTTTTGCTCACTATAAAACCTTCCATAATGAGTTAAATGAGGGTTTAGAAAAAATTAAAGCCGATGTTGTTCACTATAAAACCTTCTATTATGTATTAAATGTACCTACAAGTACAGTGAATTCCGCTTATAAGAATCACATTTGTTATTACTGTTTTTGATTCTTATAAGGTAATGATTCTTATAGCCGAAATTTAGGTTTTTGGACAGGCACACACACCTATATACATATATTAGATAATTTACCATAAAATACTCTTTAATTTAAGTTAATTATCTTTTATTTAAATTATTCTTTATAATTTTAAAAATACAACTTAATTTCTAGACCTATAAGTAAATACACATGATTATAATAAGAGAAGAAAAAAATCCAATATTTGTTACACCATACCTGCTTAACAGTTTAACATTTCAACTACAGGAAGGGTGCAAGAAAAAGTTTTCTATGGTAGTTTGACGTAATGAAGTTTTCAGGAGGCTGTTTATACCTCTTTCAATACCAATAGTCTCAGACGAAGATTTACCTTCTAGCTTACGTTTCAGGGTTTGATAACGTGCTGAATCTACTGATGTCACGTTTGCCTATATGATAGTGGACACTTCGCCGATGATTTATGTGTTTCAGGGTCCAGGAAGCAGCAACCAGGATGTGGGAGGTGGGAAAAAAAGGGTCCGTGTCTTTTTATGTCAGTGGAGAAAAGTGAAATCGGACTCGGACGGGTTAGATGCCCCTGGGTCAAGCTAAAAGGGCAGTGTTTAGGTAAAGTGTTTAAGGGGAAACCATTATGTTATGTCTAACAAAGAAAGGGATGAATTTTACGACTGTATTCCATCCCATCTTATCACTCTTTCTTTAAAAAAAATAAAGAAAGAACTTCGTGCCTTTTGAGGGTTTAAGTGGCTTTTTTGGAAAAATAAAAGGAAAGCGAAGAGTGTAAGCTGATTCTTAAAACCGGTGGATTGATTCTTTAAAGCAAAAATTTTAACATGCAAATAATACATTTGTTTTTGTTTTTGCTATATTGATTCTTATAAACGGTTGATTCTTATAACCACTGATCACTATAAGCGGTGGTTACTGTATATATGTTGCGGAGTGTTACTGTAAAGATCGAAGTACCTTAGCGTGGGACCTAGTTTGAAACAATCAGTCCAATTTTACACAGGTGAATAGGTTTACATAGGTGCCTTCTGCTTTTTTATTTTAATCGAATAACTCAATCATAATTAGAATGCTACCTTTACATTAATTTTGGTTATTTTATGTGTAATGTTGTATTATGTTTTGAAAAAAAAGTATATGATGACCCTTAAATAACTGCTGTGTACTAAACGTAAGCAATACTGAATATAATATATTGTTACAATATCAGATATTATTACATTATGTAACTAAAAACTTTTAATTTTACACATAAATGTTTATATTTAAAAACAATCCATCTGTCGGATCAGTCAGTAAGATTTTATGTTATACGATTTTCGATAACGATCAGCAAATTCAAGGTGCACAAAAATGTTTAATCATGGAAAGAATAAACAATTGTGTTTATATGAAGTAGGTTAAAAGACACCCTCTAAGCTTGAAGGTAGCGGGCAAAGTATTTCTCCCAAAAAAATAAATAAAACTAAATTTAAATCTATGGAGGGAAATAAATAAAATAATTGTTTTTATGCCAAATGCTCCTCAAATTTCTTGCTTACTGAATTATGAAAAAAAAAAAAAACCTAATTTAGTAGAGTTCAAATATCAAATACTTAAGGTTGCTATGTACTAACCCCATTGGGTTCGCTCACCTCAATGTAAACCTATGGAGAAAATTTGTCCACGGATTGCCGACTTGGAATCAAAGATATTTTTTAAAAAATTGTACTCCGTCATAGAGAAAGAAATTTTACATTTGTGTACATTTTTCGTTTTTTAAAAAAAATGCAATTAATATTTTAAAATTTAAGTTATTCGGGGAAAAATCTGGTATAGTGTGTTTTAAACACTCATAAATTCCTTCGGTGGACGAAATTTATAAAAAGAATCCTGTAGCGCTTTACAGAAAAGTTCAGGCTATCTGACAATACCAATTTTATTTGATTATCAGCATTTATGTACCTGTAAATAGTTGACAAAAATATATTTTAAATAAAAATTTGGGAGCAGCGCTTAACCCCCCTATAGAGAGAGAGCCATTACAATCCCTCAAAATGTCAATCCTAAGGGGGTGGAATTCTCGAACTGTCCACTGGACTCCTCCCACCGCAAGAGTCTGCAAGAAGAGGAAAAGGAAAACACGATTTTTTTTCTTAGAACATAGCAGCCTTAAGGCTGCTCTGTACTAACCCTACAGGATTCACTCACCTCAATGTTAACTCAAAGAGAAAATTTGTCTGCTATTTACAGCTACGTAAATGATGATAATCCAATAAAAATTGTATTTTCAGATAGCCTGAACTTTTCTGCACTTTGCAACAGGATTCATTTTATAAATTTCGTCCACCAAAGGCATTTAGGAGCGTTAAAATCACCTTATACCAGATTTTTCCCCAAATAACTTAAAAAATATATTTGCATTTTAAAAAAATTGCCCCAAGGTGTAAAATTTCTTTTTCAATTATGGAGTACAGTTAAAAAAAAATTTTTTTTCAATCCAAGTCGGCAATCATTGGACAAATTTTCTCCAAAGGTTAATATTGAGGTGAGCGAATCCAGTAGGGTTAGTACACAGCAGCCTTAAGTTTTATCTATAATTTACAAAACTAAATATAAAAGATCTTCTTATGTTCTTCACAAAATTTCTAAGCGTCATGATTATCTTATGCGTCCATATTTTGATAAAAATAAATTTTAAAATAATAATATGATGTACATATAGAAACAAGGAAAATATTTTATATAAAAGCTGAATATGGGATCAATGTTAAAGAATTTCAAACTTACTAGATACACAAACCTTTAGTTTCATCGTATATTTGCACTTGTAATTTTGATGAGCAACAAATAGTTTTTAATCTCGTTATATAGTTTTGAGCAATTTCTTAGAAATTTTAAACTACCGTATTTTTCGGACCATAAGACGCACCGGATAATAAGACGAATCTCAAAATTATGGATGGATCTTTAGAAAAGAATATTTTGTATTTTGTTAGGTACATAAAGATATTTTCAATTTCTGACTTAATAAAGATAAAAAGTATATATATAATAAATATATATAATAAATTTATATAATATGTATAATAAAATATTCATTGTATTTTAATGTTAGCTTAGGACCATAAGCCGCACTACAACTTTAAGTCTGTTTTTTTAATGTAAAAAGGTGCGTACAGTTGAAACTCCGTTATAGCGAACCCGGTATATAACGAACTCACGGATATAACGAACGAAAATTTTGATCCCCTCGTTTTCTTATTGTGCGTAATTTAATTAGTATTGTGTCAGTTTTATGCAATCGATTTTAGTCGATTTAATTTATTAATGATCATTTTTAATAGATTTTATCATTTTTTTAATGCATCATTATTGACTGAGCAGAATTGGATGATGACTGGAGTACCTTGAACATCAGGTTTAAACTCCTGTACGCAAGATGTTATGTAATCAAAGATAATGCGCTCAATAGTTAATATTTAAAGGCTAGGTAAAATTATTAAGAGTTACATTTACTATCAAAGTACAAAATTTAAAGTTTGGCACCTTCAAAAGTTGAAGGGTAAGAGAAATTTAAGATTAAGTAGTTAAGTTAGTATCAAGAATAAGAAATTAATTTAATAAGTTAAATTAATATTTAGAGACAGGAAGAACAATTTAATGAGTTTATGATAGGTGGCCCTCAGTAAAAGAAAAAAAAAGGCCCTGTTCAGGGTCATACAATTCGTAACGAGATGATTGCAGAATTCCACGGGGGAAAAATAAATATCAAGGTAGGTCATCATTATTGAATACACATTGCAACTAATGAGTTACACATTTTGTGAACTCTAGCATTTTTCAAAACAGTTCTGATATAGTGAACCACCGGATAAAGCGAACAAAAGTTTTGGTCCCATGAAGTTCGTTATAACGGGGTTCGACTGTATTATGATCCGAAAACACTTCTTATCTTAACGTAGAATTGCGTTCCTCCATAACGGTCCTCCGGATTGCAAAATTTCAGATGTCCTGCGTAGCGAGTTATAATTTTGCAGTGTGCCAAACCCATCCTGTATCGCTTGGGCAAGCAGTAAATTGTTAAACAGAAGAGTACCACAATGCGTCAAAATTTTCACACACACACACACACACACACATATATATATATATATATATATATATATATATATATATATATATGTATAAATATATGTGTATATATATATATATATATATATATATATATATATATATATATATAGAGAGAGAGAGAGAGAGAGAGAGGGAGAGAGAGAGAGAGATAGATACATATATACATAACACATACATACATATATACATACAAAAGAGGTAAGCAACAATAAGTAATCCTACGTTAATAACCCGCGGTAGTTTCGTTAGAAGAGACTACCTGAATTTTTTTAATTACCGTTATGGGCATATCGGACGTTGATATCTAGTATTATGATAATTGCATTAATAGTGTTTGATGACAGGATGTAATGAGGTATACCATTTGTAAAACGACAGGTGTATGATTTTTTAGGAGAATTATGTAAGAACTGAAGGCGGCAGTCCACTGGATTCCTTTCTGTATTCATAACTACCTGGCGACGGTGGAAAAAAAAAGAGATGCATGGGAAGTTACGAGAAAGCGTTAATTGAATCACCGCCTCTTTTATCGCAGCAAACATGAGAACAAATTCATCAGAAGAAATTGACAATGAAATTATGTGTCACCTTTTTCTTCACAGAGGGGAGACCTAATCAAATTCTTTCTGTCCTTCAGGGTATTGACTCTCTGTTAAAATTCTCAAGGTGAAAGTGGAGTGTTAGCGGACGTGTTTGAAAAAGAGAACACCATCTTCAATCCCAAGGAGTAATGAAAGTCGAGAGAAATTAAATTAAGATAAAGTTGGAAGACTCGGTCATTCACGGCTTGACAATATAACACGACAAAGTCAACTGGCTAAATGGATGGAATGAGAGAACTTAAACGGAGAAATAAATGGATATAAAAAAATTAAATGTGTTTAAAGAATCACTTCAGAATAGACAGTTTATAGTTTTTGGATCTCTAGACGTTATTCTGGAAAATGCACCAACTTATAACAAAATTGAGGTTATTTATCCAAATTAATAATTGTTTTTCAGGTTAGATCATCCAAATGAATCATGCAATCGAATGTATCGAATATGATTGCATTGGATATGCATTAGATGCAATCGAATGCATCGAATGCATCTTATAACAAAATTGAGGTTATTTCGCCAAATTAATAATTGTTTTTCAGGTTAGATCATCCAAATGAATCATGCAATCGAATGCATCGAATGAATGATGCATTTTCAATTTACATACATATCTCATTTAGTCAGTGACACGATGACTGGCACTCGATAACTGGTATCGACTCTGAACTTGAAGATGGTTATTGCCAGCATCGAAAGCACAGCAGAGAACGTAAGACAGAAATTGCAATTAAATTACATAACGATATGAAGTAAGTGAAATTTTCCTTTGCTGTTTTTTCGGCATACATCACAAAATGTTAAATTTTACGTAGATATGCCTATCTTTTATTATATAACCTGGTCACTATTATACTACACTGGCTGTCATTATCTGCGTCTCAAATATTATGATTAGCATCTGCAGGTGCTAGTTGTGATATCTGAGAAAACGCTGTCCTTAAAAACGATAGATAAAACTATTGATGTTGCTTATGCCACTTGACCGACAGCAATATCAGATCAAGCCCCGAAGGCTATGGGCGATGAAGGTGTGGCTCCTGTTTTGACTGGCACCACAAGGGTCGGAGTCCGACTTGGCCAAAGAACCAGTCCCATATTTTTGAACCGAGTCAAGTGACGAGACCAGAATACTTGATCAAGCACCTACAAAGGTAATTTTGAGAACTTGGAGAAAATTGCAGCCATGACAGATTTTACGTGCACCAGCCGCCATTAGTGTACACGGCAGTGGATTTGTCAGTGACTTTCAGATCACTGGCCCGCTGCTCTTGTCAACTGGGCCACTGCGCCCCCAGATATAAAACTTCAATGTAAGATAATGCTAGTGCGATCACTTTTATATCACAGTTGTTAAAATGGTATAATCATTAACGACTTTTATTTGAAACTGGTTTTTTAAGATATTACACTCATAGCTTAAGTGTAGGATCAGGCCAAAGAAAAAAAATTCCTGCTCTAATTAAAACTTTATCATGTAAGGCTAGGCTTGTAATGTATAGACAAGCAGTTGTAATAATGCAACTACTGGACATCAGTTTACAAATTTCAAACTATCCACATACAACTTTCCTCGAAAATTTAAGATTAGGCCCAAACCTCATTAAAGTCATTTTTAACTTAGTATATTTTTAACATAATCCATATTTAGTATAAAAATTAGTGTTAATTTGGGATGTTGGGATGTTAGTAAATATTTCTTGATTTGATTTTAGAGGAAAAATGTGAAATTTGCTGAAGAGTTTTTACTAATGCTTCTAACTATCTTTCTATTAATATAAAAAGGAAAGTTTTCTTTAAAAGATTTGAAAGTCTTTATTATACCCTTTCATATGAACAAAGTTTACATTTTCCAACAGGAGGATTCAACCCTAAGGTTACTAATCACGTGATGAGATAATCATAATATCGCTTTATAACTAAGAGTGTTCATATAAATGAAGCAGAATCATTTCAGAAGCTATAAACGACTGTATGATAACCCTTCATACGTCTAGTTACATTTTGCAAGAATTAATCGCTCTATGTACATAACATATGAAGTACACAACAGGCAAAGGGTAAAATAAGTTTTAGATGCATTGATTTCGACGATGTACCCCTGTATACTCACTCAGGTAAACTAAGAGCTCCCTTCTCTTTTCAAACACAGTCCCTACTGGGAATGGTACATCAGCGTTTTATACACGGTAGACAGTTTCCTTCTGAATCTAAGCGTCCCTCAGTTTGATTTTTAGTCTTAAAAAACCAAAAAATCTCGAAAGTAAAGGAAATAATGTGTCTGAGCAATTGTCTACTTCCTTATTTATGGATATGCAGAGTGCAAAACGACTAGGAATCCTTCTCAGTAAATTCCTCCTCCTACCTCCCTTATATAACGACTGATCGGCATATAACTTCGCACGTGATTTGGCAGCCTTCATAGGCAAGCAATATGATTGCCTATGAAGGCTGCCATATTGCTGCCAATAGTGTTAAAATGTAATCTGAATGGTAATAATAATGTTGCTCACAAATCATATTCTAAGTCTATTTTCACTACAGTTGGTAAAAAAAAATACTTGTTTCCTTTTCTACAAAAAAAAAAACTTAATTATTCTAGCAAAATAACAAAATATTATTTTAGTCTTGATTTTTACTAAAGTCTCTTCGGAAATATCCACACCTACTTCCAACCACGTGCATCCTGGTCACGGCACCACAGATATAGGGTATTTAATTACCTTAAAACAATGGATGCATGCATGGGTTGGAACAAGCAAGGAAGACAAAGCATTGACCTTAAACATACATTTATTTGATAATGCACAAATTTCAATTAAATTGTCATAGCTATTAATATAACAATCTCTTTCATATTAACATTTTTAACATTGAGAACCCAGAAGCAGAGGCAAACTATATTGTCAAAGATGATTTTTAGAGTCTATTGGGGAGGCACTTACTATAGCTGATATATGCAGCGATGATGGTAGCATCGACGACGGGGACCCAGAGTCATCTCCAGTATAGGAACGTCTTAGCGGGATATTCGCACTTCTCCAAGACTCTGAGGCAGACGATAGTCTCTATCATCTAACTCTGAGGAACCAAATCTGAGATCGATCTCTTCTTGTCCAGTTCCTTCCGTCCTTGGCGGAGCTGTTGTCCGTTTACAGGGGGCCATTCTGGCCCGCCCCTCACTTTCATTGGGCAGTGGGCTGTTTTTCTTTCCGTGGTTCCTGCCCCAATGGGTTCTTTATTAAACAGCCTCTGTCGCCTTTGTCCATAGTCTATGAAGTACCTCCCCCACCATAATTTTATTTTGCAAAACAACTTTGACCCTTCTCATCTGACGTTTTTACTGTGGGCCATAAAATAACGACCATCCATCTTGTAAAATTTAGCCTTTAGATCGCTATCACTGGCCACACCGCCAGCTATTCTTCTATTTTTTATTGGTATACAAGCCTGAATTTACCCCTGCCTCTGCATACTTTATAATACATTCGTTATTGGCCACACACCGTGGGGAATTATACCATTCCACTTCTACAGCTAGGATTTATAACAAAATAACTGTACGGTGTTAGAAACTGTATAGGGTAGTTGACGACTACAAATTATGAAAACCTGTAGTGTGATCAAATAATTTTCTGTTGAAGTTCTCAAACTCTCCTAAACAGACTCTTAAACAATGTCCACATATTCTCTGAAGTAGGGAGTGAAGCCGTATCATCCAAAGATCTGTGCAAAATGAATCCGTCTCAGTATGAATGATACAAGGGGAAAACGACTCGTCAAAATCAACCGTTAAGTGTTGTAAGGAAAGTATCATGCACTATGGATGTTTTATACTGTTCCATCTGAATGCTTGCTTCACCAGTACAGAAAAAAACACAATGAAGTATAATGAAATTCTTAGCAGTTCTGTGATTCTGGCATTAAGATATCAGTTCTACGAGGGTCGCTTTTCTCGAATTAGCATTATAACTCCAAACGTAAAGAAAATTCAATGAAAATCTTTTTCAGATATCGGAGTTAAATAACTTGATTTACTCAATCAGTGTTGATCTTAATTTTCATGAACGCATTTTAAAGAAACTAGAATTTCAGTGATGTTTCCGGGGATCAGTTTCCACCACTTTCCTTGGAAATAAGTCATCCTCTATTGGCACTGTACTGATGTTGCACGAGATTTAATTTCACCTCTCATAGAAATGATATCGCACATCTGCTAGAAGAGTATTACATCTCAAAATAGCCATATTTTCAGGAAGAGCTAAAGAAGATATATGTCGAATTTTAATTTCTTGTTTTATGAAGGCCTATGATGATTTTGGGAAAGCTTACAGTGGTGGCAAAAAGTCCTGAACACACTAATTTTTTTTGCCTAATTTTTGTGTTTGACTTAATTGTTCGTTATGAAATTATCGTACAATCTTAACTATTGTTATTGATTCTAATGTATTTTTTCATGCTGACTTCAAATCTGTTACTAGTTTTTTAATGCCGCAAGTATATTTTGTAGTACAGCTGCTTGAACACAAGAATGTGTAGTATGCACAGAATAACACAATATAGAATAACATAATATACGTAGTAGAATGACACAAAAACTTACAAATACGGTACATTTAGTATGAATTTTGAAAATTTGCTTGTTACATGTTTGAATATCAATATTTTATGGGGCAGATGTTTGTTTTAATTACGGCTCTACGTCTTTTTGGCATGGAATGCATCAATTTCACAAGATGTTCTTTCGTGACAACATGGTTGAAGGAAATATTAAAGCTTCAATTAACTCACGTTTGTTTGAAGGTTTTTTCCTTGAAATATCATAAGCAATTTCATGCTATAGGTTGTCTATCAGATTAAGATCCGGAGACTGTCCTTGCCAGTTCATCCTATTCACAGTATTGTCTTCGAATCATTTCTAGACTACATTTGCACGGTGACATGGAGCATTATCGTCCTGAAAAATCCATGTCTGATCCTCAAAAAGATTTCACGCTGTTGGTAGCAATTTATTTGTAGTATTTCAATGTAATCCTTGGCTTTCACTGTTCCACTCACGATGTGAAGTCTATCAACACCACGAGAAGACTTGCAGCTCCATATCATCACTTTCGTCGGGCGCTTTACTTTAGGCTTCAGATACTGACGGCTGAATTCCTCATGAGTGCGTCGTCTTACATAGGCACTACTTTGGTTACTAAAAATACAAAACTGACTTTAATCATTAAATATTACCTTTTCCCAGTCTTTAATAGTCCATAATGAATGATCTCTTGCCCACGCCAATCTCCTCTTGTGTTGAAAATTGGTCAGTAATGGTTTTAGGCGAGCTTTGCAGCTTCGTAATCAAATTTCCAGCAGTCATCCTCTCAAGTTCTTGGGCACACTTTCATATTCGATGTCAAAGTTCGTTATTTAAAAATTTGCGATGAATTAAGCTTTCTGTTTGAAAGTGAAATCCTGTGCAATACCCTGTATTCACGTAAAGTTGTTTTTCTCTGTCGTACATATCGCTCTCTGTCCGCAATAAATGTGTTTCAGAATATCTTTTCAACGTTCTCACGACAGTAGAAAGACCACATGGTACTTTAGCAGCAATTTGGAGCATAGAATAACCTTCTTCCTTCAAAAGTATTATTTTGTACCTTTTATTATCAGACAGAAAGGAAAATTTACCCATAATTCGAATATTTTACAAACACGCACTTCAAACTGCAACACACAACTACTTTCAATACGCTAAAACATGCTGTACATTCTGCTTTCAACCCTTCATCACTACTGCACTTTGATTGGTTGTAATAACGGAACATTTCATTGTTTGAAAAAAACAGTCACTCATTATTACATTGACCTTGTGCTTGTCTTATCATGGTTTTTTCAAAATATCGATGAAACTATTTACTTTACATAAATTCTACAAACTTATTTGAAATCAGCATAAAAGATACATTAGAATCAATAACAATTGTTAATATAGTACAATAATTTCATAGCGAAAAATTAAGTCAAACACAAAAATTAGGCAAAAAAATGAGTGTGTTCAGGACTTTTTGCCACCACTGTATTTTTCGAATCACTTCAGAAGGCAAAACTATATATGAAGTTGCTTTCAATTTTTAATGCATGATTTTGAATTTTAATTGCAAGATATAACCCTCTTCTAGTAACCTCATTTTGTCAACATGGACTGAAATGCTTGAGGGAATACTGTTATATCTCTATGCTAACGCACAATCTATCTAAACTTTTACAATACAAAGAAAAAAACCTTGATAACATGAACAGCAGGTTAGAAAAAAAAATACAAATTTATTTTCCGAATGAAGGCATTAAATTTTATTTTCCAAATAAAATTTAATGAAAATTTTTATTACAAGAACATTTTAATATAACAACATTAGGCACTGACAAAAATCTTATTTTCATTCTTCGCACATGAACAAGTTTCCCCTCCTAGTTGTGGAAGAGGGTAATAAGCGCCATCTAGGAGATTGTGTTGATACTAGGCTTATAGCATTATTCGAGAATGAGAAGGACTTCTTACAGAGCATTGTGGTGCAATTATCTCAAAATCGAAAATTTCGGAGATGTAACACACTTCTAGCAGAGGTGCGATATGTAACAATGTCGTCATTTAAAATTTGGGTCTGTGAAATATATTTGGTAAGGGTTTGAACCCAGACTGTGCAAAGATCTAGCAAACCTAAGTGACTGACCTGAAATACTTGCTGAAGAACAGAAGGCTGCTCCCATCGTAACGTACGAAAAGCGAATAAAAAGTCAACCTTGCAGAGAGATCATTACAGCAGTATAGAACTTAATAATTTCTATTTACTTTTCTATTAGTAAAAGTAAAGCATGCGTCCGTATGTTTATATTAGATTGGCCATGCGAGGTATTTGGTAGCCACCCCAAAATTTCACATTATCATTAGCATCGTAGCTTTGTTTAACAAGAATCATTCGAATTCATAGATTGCTCGATAGGAATGAAGAAAGAGCGAAAATGTACCAAAAACAAATCTGTTAGGCTGCTGAATAATTTTCCAATTGTTAGAAATTTTGAAATAACAGAGCAAATCTTGTCTGCTTGAAATGCGAAGTTTTACAAATGTAAACTTTGCAAATTTAAAATACATTTAACACTAGCATATTCTTGTGAAAAGGAAAAAAAATTATATCTGATTGTGATTATTATATTCATTTAATCTTTATAAATATTTTCCCGATTAAAGCCATTCACTTAGAAATAGTATACTTTAAAAGTTGATATTAGACAAAATTATGTAAACCAAAGCGACTTTCAAAAACATATTTTGTTTCAACTATTTTATTGAAGAATTTTTTTAAAGCTAAATAGAGAGCCGATTATAAAGATGTATTTAAATAAAATAATTGAAATTAAAAAAAACCCAGCCATTTATAAATTATATCAGACAGTCAGTATAATAAAATATTTGGGAGGAAGTGCCTTTAAACAAACCGTTAGTCTGACGTAGGTTTTATTCTCGCTGAGTGCGGTTTTTGATCAAGAAAAACATCAAAAACCCAAAAAAGGGTCTCGAGAAGCAAAAAATGATTTTACTTCCCACTTTTGGCTTTGTCTCTTTTAAGCGCACGTGACAATTTTAATCTGGGATTACAACGAGAGGAAATCGCTTCGCGGAGTCTCAGGGCAAAACGTCTAAACAACGCAGCATTTAGAAGAATATGTACGAAGGGCGACGCACGAAAAGGGTGTGAGGGGGCGGTGCAGGCGGGAAGGGAAAAAGGACTTTCTTTAAAATGCACTCTAAAGAGTGCTTCAGACATCTGTGTACCCTAGAAGGCATGAAAAATTTTCATTTGTAGAGTAATTAAATTTGTGCCCCTCCCCATGAAAACGCTGCTTCCACGTAAGGCGACACTGGAAGACCAGGGGATTAAGTCCTGGAGCCGGTGAAGTTGCGGGTATATACACTCCACTCCCGTTTTAAATCAGAACGCATTGGCGGAGCTTGTAATGCCATTAACTCCCTTGGTCGTGCCTCGGAAAAGATTGCTTCAGGAAAAGGGCCAAGAATAATTGAACAAATGAGACGAGGTCCCGTGCATGCGAAGAGACGAAGAAAATGTGCTAAACTTTGCTCACAGGGAGAGAGGAGGGGGAAGGGAAAAATAGCGTTAGACGAACGAACTGCCGTTGCCCGCTCGGAGGTACATATTCAGGGGAAAGAAATTGCTCAAGATATGAAGAAACGGGATAGAGAAAGCTCTTGGAGGATCTATTAATTGAATCATCCGCGCAGGAGCTGGAAGGGCGGGTAAATATTATTAAGAAATTTCAGGTGACAAAAATTATCGCCGGGCTTTGCCATTTCTGCGAACGGAGATGATCTAATTAGGTTTATTCCGCGATCGATTATCGCGACAGGAGTGGGAAAAAAGATTTTCGACTTAATCATTGTGGTGACAGGCGAGATTTTTGAACGACGTGGAGGTATAGCTGTGGTCAGGGGCCTCACAGAGATGACTGGGGTTATGGTCAAATTTTACGTGGATTGTAATTTTAAAATCACAAGCAAATAAAAATATTTATGTAATATATATTTAAATAATAACAGCAGATTAAACTGACTCTCAACATGAGATGTTACACTGTACAAAAGATAAGGATAGTATGGCTTAATGCTACACCATAATTAGAAAAAATGCTCATAGTTTATTTAAAAAGAAACTTTACGAGCTTTTCTTTTCCTTTTATAAAATTTTAGATCAGCTATCAAATTTGAAATGCCCTAGGTACGTTTAGCAATCACGAGAGAGAGACTTTCAAACAGAAAAGTAAAATAAACTACAAAATAATTTATTTTAAAGAATTACCTGTTCCATGGATTTATTGTCTAGTATGTGCAAACTCTATCTATTTAATACTAATAAATTTTCCAGAAATGTGTGCTTTTCATTGTATTAAACATCAGGAAAATATAGAGTAGGAAGCCTGGGCACATGAGCCAAAGAGACTAATGCTCCTCCCCTCCGCTAATAAAATGTTACAAGCGATTTTTATCGATGTTGTACCTATTTATTCAATATTCTGCAACACAGGTGTTGAAATTCAGAGTAAAATGTTTAATAACTAGATTATTTTTTTCTCCTGATCAAACATACTAAAGTTTCAATAAATGAAGCTGCTAAGTCCACTAGTATTATTTTGTCATTCATGTTACAAATTTTTCTTTTACAGACCTAGCACAAAACCATAATCTTGTTGTTTCAATCGAACTGTTATACTACAAACTAAATTTTCAGTTGCTTAAGATGATGTCAGGCCCTTTGGATGTAATTAGTCACCTTGAACTTACCAGATAATTTGCTGCTCGTTTAAATAGTAGATAAGGTCTCGAGCTTCTACTATGTGTCCGCGGGGAAATACCGACTAATCAAGGGTATTTCTGTGTTGTATCCTCATGTAAAGTAAAGTTGGTTCATCAGTTGAGTGTTCCAATAATAAAAAGATCACCAGTTTTCCAGATTTGTATGGAAAAAGGTCTAGAAAAATTTATGAAAAAGTGGCTGCTAAATTAAAAAAAATAATTTTTAATAATTCTCTAGTTTTTAATGTTAATGGATGAAGCATAACTTCCAGAATATCAGTACCCCATCTTCTATCCACCTTAACATCTCAGAAAGATGTTCTTGCCAATGGTTGGTTGGAATTATACACAGGAAGACTCAATAAGTTTGGAGCTCAGAAATCGAACCCAGTACGACAGAACTACTGAGACAGAACTACTGAGGGACAATCATCTGTGGTACAGCTAACATAGCAGCATTCGATCAACCAGCGGGATACTACAAGACGCTTCAGTACATTCCATAGAAAGACAATAATTTCAAAGCCGATAAGGGGCTATTATTTACAGTAGAATCTCCATTCAACGAACTTAAAAAAGTATTTATTTATTTATTTTGTACAACGCGAAAGGCACTTGTCTTTTTAACATTGTCTCATTCCACACGACTAAATTTTCTGCTTCTTAATTATGGAGGCACTATCATATAGGTAAACCAATATTCCATTCAACGGACTTTCATGTAACAAGGCCAATTGTTACATGGTTATTGTTGGGGCATTGGCATCCGATCCAGAACCTGTGGGTTCGTGGCCCACTGTTGGCATAGATGTCTGTAGGCATTTAGAATTAGCTTTAAGCTGTAGATTCAAGTCTAATTAGCCCATATGTGGCAAAAAAAGTTGACCACAGTGCTTTAAGCCAACTAACCAACCGTATAGCAAAATATTTTCATAACAGCACTTGGATAGACATTCATGAAATTAATCACCCCATGAGACCACTTAATATTAATCTCCATAGTGCGGAAAAAAATTCAATCTAACGATGTTTTTTTAATATATGAACTTTCGATATAGTTTTGACTAAGATTACAGTTTCAGAAAGTGCTACGTATAAAATGTTGCGATCTTTCCCACTGTATGAACTTTTTTTCTAAATAAACCCCTGTCCATAAAAAATGTACATAACAAATCTACGAGTAATTTTTATGGTTTTAATTTTTATTATTTAATTTTACATTTTAGGACATGCATATGAAATGTGAAACGTGGGTATTTACAATTTGCCATGCTGGAAATTTCAGAAATCCTCCTTTATTATTTCAAGACCCTGTTTTCTACTTGCAGTCTTTTTTAACAGCCTCCTTTTCATTTTAAAACCTAACCTTTTCCATGTTATAAGAGTAAGTTTAACAGCTTAAAAGTATTTCTATTCAGCAAGTTTTCTCCACAATGGAGTTATGGAGCTGGAACTTCATTAAATAAAGATTCAACTGCATGACGGAAGACGTTTTTTTTTTAATGAAGACCTTTTATTAAATTTATCGATTCCCTAACTAAAATGTAAACAGGCTTATGTTCAGAGTAAGAGGCTGCTTAACTAGTTATGTTTCATTGTAACAACAAATACACTAAAATTCCAAAACGAATAGCATCTATCTGAATTATCTCTATTCTGTCGTCCGAGTTACATATTTTGTACTACATGCTTAACTCAGATCCACAATTTTACGTTGATTGAAATTTTACCCTAAAAGATAAATTTCCAGTAATGTTAAAAATGCTGAACTGAAATTAATACTTTTACTGTTCAAACTAAAGTCAATACCTTTTTCTCACTGTTTAAACTAAAATTAATGCTTGACTCAACCTTTAAACTAAAATTAATGCATGTCTCACTGCTTAAGAAGCCGCGTCATTTTGATGTTGAGACGCACTATGAAACTTAACCAGCTTATTTTAAGAACAGGCTGCAGGGAACGCCTGTAAACTGCGCTGTAGACAGACCTCGTGGGTTGGGGAGCTTTGTAAAAATAAGGCTCGGCGTGTAACTCTGGCCGTAAAACTAAACAGTCTGAAGTGCAAGCTATAAATCTTGCAACAGCTGGGCGAACGCAAAAGGGAAAATATAAAGAGGGACAAGAAATTTTCCTGGGTCATATCTGGGACAATTTTGACTAATGTTTCCTGGCCCTTAGGTATGTCTAAATAAGGCAGCTTGTATCTAAAAGTTCATTAAAAAATCAACCAAAAGAATTATGATAAATTACATTTATTAATGGATTATTCTATGGAAATGTTAGATATTCATATATTTTATGAAAATAATACAATACAACTTATGGTGTTAGTCATCATGAAATTTGAGAGTATTAGAGAGTAATCTGAAATAGTAAACATTAACTATATTTTCAGAAAATATTTTATATAAATATAGTTAATTTGGATCTTATAGCATAGAAGGAAAATAGTTTAAAATTTGTTATAACTGTCACAATAGAACAATAGAGTCGTGAATAACAGCGGATTAAAATTTTCATTTAGGAATCTAATAATCAAAACAATGATAACAGCCATAAGGAAAGTTAACAAATATGACCCCTGAAAATGATATGATAATAAAGAATCCATTCTTATGTTAAATTTTAGAGATCATGTCAGTTTATAAAACTTATGCTTAATTCCATAACGTAACAATTTGTAATAAATAGAAACTCTTAAAAAACATAAAAATCAATCAGCTTTTAATACACCTTAACATGAAATGCTACACAAATGCTACACAAATAAAATACAATAGTCTTATTTTAGCTTTAAGAGTCAATCAACATTAATTTTCCTGAAAGATTTAACTTTTACTGAATGCTAAGATATTTCACTTATACAATTCAGGGATGAATAATTACTAAGACCATTTACGGAGCAATATTACAAACCAATATGTGGTTTCTGCGTATATTGCACTTTTCCTTTTTGGAAACACAGCATTTAGAAGATTAGACTAGAAAATGGAATATTTTTGTTTTGATTATACAAAACCACCTTTGCCTTTACCCCCCTCAAAATCCCCCCCTCCCAAAAAATGAATATCAAAATTACAGCGTTTAAAAATATTTATAGAGTTTTACAATGATTTCTATCCATCCACGTTGTATTGCAGTAAACGTTGGAGGCTCCCATCGCATGGATCAGGTTTCAAATGTCAGCTACTGCAGGGAGATTTTCTGTTTTATCTTCTTGGGGGGCAACATTAGATAATTTTGTGGGTGCTCCCATAATACAGTAGCCAACGAATTACGTGGTGTGTATGGGCAAATGTCCACAAAATACGCTGAGTGGAAGAGACATGACGAAAAAATAAACTCTCAGTATAATTTTAAGCCTTTTAAAGCCTTCTTGCGCATTAACATTATGTGCCTCAACTATTTAGAATTTAGGTAATTTAAAAAAAATTGTTTGTTAAAAATTATATTTATTACTGATAACTCTTCAGCGAAAAACTACAGTTATTGACTTAAAAAAACTCATATTGTAAACTTCATTCAAATTTTTTTATTGATAGCTATGGCTCTGTAAAGAATGGCATGCATTGAGAAAAAAATACATTCATTTAAGCGTTTGTAAGAAGGTTTTTTACGAGACGATTCCTCAGCATTCCATTTCTTTCAAATTGCAAGTACAATTGCATTCTCCTGATATCACGCTATTTTCATACGAATTAGTTTTTTCGTACGAATTACTTGGTACTTACTATGCACTTCCATTATTTCGACAAAATATTTTCCAATCCGTGCCTTTTCCATCGAGAAATTCATTGCCTTGTTCCTTTAGCAATCATTAAGAAATCAGATTTTAATTTTCCTTAAATATGATTATGATTGACACAATCCTTTTTATCGTTGAGTATTTCTGATTAATACACCTTTTTCTATAAGTCAACACAGTAATAAAATATAAAGGTAGTTCGATTCACATTCATACACATGGCATATCGATTATATATATATATATATATATATATATATATATATATATATATATATATATATATATATATATATATATATATATATATATATATATATTTATATATATATATTAATAATAATAATAATTATAGTTCAAATGGTCACTAACCTTTTATAAAGTATGAAAAAAAGTGTAATATGCAGTTAACTATTATTTTTTATGTTTGTTTATTTTGGATGTTCTATAATCTTCTACTGAAAGTCAAAACGATAAGATGTCGACTTTCAGTTTGCCAACGATAAAATTTCAATTTGTTCATTTTGAATGTTCTGTCTTCTTCTACTGAAAGTCTAAACGATAAGAATGTAGGTAAAAAGAATTTAATCATATGGAGAATAATATGTCTGATTTTTTATGATTATTTTGAACCTCTCATAATCCTTGATTCTTTACTACAATGTTTATAAACACATGGAAATTCAATATAACACGTAGGTAGTTTACCAGCACCTTTCTATTATGAAGTACGATACGATAACAGTAGTATGGTATTGAATGAAAGTTCTTTTTTACTACAGTTCACTCTACATGTGTTGAATTATCTTCTTTATAAAATTTGATGTGAAAAATTATTTGCCAAAACAAGGCCTAAAACGAACAAACAAATGTTGAAAATATTTGATTGTTTATATATATTTTGAACTTCTCATATCATTTGATTTCTTGTTTTTTCAGTGTATTCAAATATAAATTTTATTGCTTTCAGAACATCCAGTACTACATTAAATTGCCATTTTCAATTACCTTCTTTCACAAAGGACAGGATAAAAAGGTTTAATCAGTATGATGATTAATGAAAGTTTCTGCTTTAGAACATTTCTAAGCGAAGTGAGTCATTAATAGCTGTCAAATTTAAAAAACCAAAATGCGTTTGACAATATGAGGTTAAAAGAAAGCAAAAATGTTTGCTGAAGGATATTTCTCTTTTTGTTGTGTGTATTTTAAACGTTGTACATTCTCCTGTTCATTGTTTCTCTAACGTACAAAAAAATACAATAGTTTTCAATGAATTAAATTTTTATCAAAATTACCCTTTTCAGTAACATTTCTTCTATAAAGAATGGAAAAGAGAGGACAATGCACTTAATAAAATAAATTTTAAAAAACGAAATCAAAATAATGAACAGCTCTGATTTTTTACGATTGTTTTTTTTTTAACTTCGTAAAGTTTACAATTCTTTCATTAAGCCAATTTATTTTAATTGCAACCAAAGAATGAATTATTCGAGTACCTACAATCAAAATTGTTTACTGGAAAAAAGACTGAACTCTTCGAAACCAAAAAGTTGCTTTGCTTCTCCAACGAAATATGCTGTAGGAATATAAATTTTAATCCTGGATTACCCACTGAACAAAACTCTCGTATAGGCAAAACGTAAGAGGTAAGAACTATCCAAATGATAGAAGGGGGAAGGGGGAATAACGCGGGAATTTGCTTTAAGCAAGTTTTGAGATTTTGCGCGCGAGATTCAGGGCCGCAGTGCTTAATGCTCTTGATCTGCGTAGGCGGTAATTAAATTTTGTTGTTTTCCTAGTTGCAGAGAAGTTTGTGGGTGGAATGTGACAGTGCAGAGTGACTTAATAATGGAAAAAAAATAATATTAATAATATTCTTATCGTAAATTTTTCCGGAATGTAACCTTTTGAAAGATGACGAAGGATATACCTAAGTTGGCGCATGCGTCAACAATCTCAATAAAACTTGGTACAGTCGAAAAAGCAATAAAAAAATCATTGGTCAGACCATCATCGTTATTTGAAGGGAATTAATTTTTGTCATTAGTAAGAACATTCAACGCGTGTTGTCTTCTTCTACATTCGAGTTCTTCGAGTTAGTAAAGTCTGTTGATAAGAAAGCGATTAAAAGGAAAAGAAATTACATTTTGACAATTGTACTATTGAATCTGTAGTAGATTAATTATGAAATTTACAAACTTTGAATTCACAAGAAAACCAATTCTCTTTTATAGCTGATATTTCTTACCGAAAATATTTTTAATTCAATCTAATTTTTTCTCTCTAATGCATGGAATTTTAAGTCATCGAACTGATCGTTCGAAGTAATAAAATAATTGTATAACAAAATATCTAACAAAAGAAACTTACATTCTTGACTTTCACGAAAAGAATTTCTTCATTCCAAGGTCATGATTGGCCGGAGAGGGGCTTTTTGAACCTGGAACACGTATAACATATTGTTTAAATAAAATACCTGGAAGAAATGGAAGAAAAGTGTTGATAATGATCTTACAAACAGTCTTTATATTTTCATACGATATATTACAAAACTTATTTATAATAATATGTATAATTGCAATAATATGTACAAATATACGTCTCTTCAAAATTATTCCCTACAGCAAGATAACTAGAAAAATTGAACTACTTACGCCTTAACACTTTAAGGGGCACCGTTTGCACAGAGCAAACGGCTAAAACTAGGCCTTTTTCCCTCTTGAATTCAATGTATTCCAGTGAAATGAGCAGAAAACTGGTTAGTACCGCCCTCTGTAATCAGTTAAAAGAAGTAAAAACATTTTGAAACCTTTAATAGGAAATTTTTTCAATATTCTTTAGGTTAAAAAAATCGGGGAAAAATCTGCATCGTGCAAACGGGGGAGGTTTTTGCCCCTGAAAGGGTTAAGCAGCATACGTTTGTCCTCAAACATTTTTCGCAAACAATAAAATTTAGCTTTTAGATTCGTATAAGCTGTGGTTTACCTCTCCGAAACTACAGAGATACACACGCTTTACAAAGTGTTTTTAATATTATGTGTTCACGATGTGTTTTTAATACGTAAATATGTTGTTATTGTTGTCGTTTCTAATGCCCCCTGGGCGGAAGTATTTCAGACCAGGTCTATGTAGGCTAGCGGGCTGAAGGGTTGTACCCCGGTTTATAATGGCATCACAAGGATCGGAGTCTGATTTAGGCAGGTGCCAGCTCAACTTTGACCGAGTACCCCCAGGGATGGCATATGGGGGGGATCGTGCCCTCTGCCACACTCTCTGACCTTATAGACAGACTTTCCGGTCTACGAATTTAATGTGTCCGTATCCGATATAGGAACGGAGATATTTGATGGCGCCTGTCAGGATTCGATCCGGGCACCCTCTGCACCGAGAGCCAACATGCTACCACTAGGGTGCCTTGGCCCAATGATTGGAAAAAGTGAAAACTCCAGTTGCTCGGAAGGAAGGCATTTTACTCAATGCGGCTAGCAAAATAAATAAATAAATAAATATACAAATATATTACTCCTCAAAATTAAAAAAAAAATCGTCCTATACACAACGAGACTTGTGGGCTGCTCCATTATGCAAGCACCCAGTGGTTGAACTAACGTTACTCACAATAAAAGGACAGTACAGACCACCAAAAGGAAACAATAACATTTTTCCAATAAATCTGCAGTTTACCTATTTCGAAGTTATGGATATATCTATAAACGTATCCAATTTAGCGTTTTTATCGGTAAAATATAAGTGGAAAAAACGGAAAATTTCAGTAGGCAGTTCAGATGGAAACCCTTAATAAAAGAAAAAAAAATTCAGGTAGTCTCTTCTAACGAAACTACCGCGGGTTATTAACGTAGGATTACTTATCGTTGCTTATCTCTTTTGTATGTATATATGTATGTATGTGTTATGTATATATGTATCTCTCTATATATATACCGGGTGGCCATAATTAAACTGACAGTGCTCACAGTGTTCTGTAGCGCGATCTATTTGCGAGAATGACGCCATATTTTGTAGGAAGATTAAACAAGACGGGGGACGAAGGATTCCGCGAAAAAATAAATTAGTTCCAAAAGTCACCGCTAGGGGAATATTTGGCGCTGTGTAATAGAAAATAGAGTGTTAACAAATGCAAATCAATACGGAAATTATCTTTTATTTTGCATTCAAATGAGGTTCAATGTGGCTGCCGTTGTTGTGGACCACATATTGCATTCTGTGCACAGTATGCACAACAGCAGAAAGTAACATGTCTGCAGGAGTCTCCCGTACAGTCCGTGATATGTTATCCTTCAGCGTAGCCAGGTCCTGGACCACTCCTTGATAGACCTTGGACTTAAGGTAACCCCATAGCCAGAAGTCGCATGGGGTAAGATCAGGCGACCGAGGTAGCCATGCAGTTGGAAAGTAGCGGCTAATGACTCTTTCTGTTGTGAATTTCTGTCGTAGCAGCTGTTGCACCCGTACAGGAACATGTGGAGGGGCTCCATCTTGCATGAAAATGATTTCCCCCAGGCATTGTCTTTGCTGAAGTGCCGGAATGACAAAGCTGTTCAACATGTGGCGATATTTCTCTCCGATAACAGAACAGGTTTCCGGTCCTGTCGGGGCAATGTTCTCATAGAAGAATGGACCTACGATAAATTCCGCTGTGAACCCACACCAAACAGTTACCTTTGGTGAATGTAAGGGAATTTCTGTGACTGCATGTGGTGATTTGTCATCCCAAATTCGGCAGTTCTGGGTATTCACAGTTCCATGCAGGTAAAAGTGGGCCTCGTCTCCCCATAAGATTTTCCACGGCCAAGCATCATCCACCTCGATTCTGGCAAGAAAGGTGAGAGCAAAAGTCAATCGCTTATCATGGTCGGGGTACAGTAACTCCTGTACACGGCTGATCTTGTACGGATAGAAGTTGATAATCTTTCGTAAGATTTTCCATACCGTACTGTAAGGCATATCCATATTCCGAGCTAATCCACGAGCGCTAGAGGTGGCAGCAATATTGTCTGGTCCTCTGTCGACAATCGCCGTGTCAACTGCTTCGATTGTATCCTGTGGTACAGGTTTTCGTCCTCTGCCTGTCTGAACGTTCAGAGAACCTGTTTTCTCAAACGTCGCAACCATTGCTTTTAGCCCATTAACTGACACAGGACCGTTACCTTTACGCATTTTTTGTGCGTTCTAAAAGCACGAAGAGCGGCTGATGCGTTGCACTGGTTGAGGTAAAAGAATTTGACCAGTAACGCAAGCTCGACTAAAGAAGGAGACATTGTACATAAACTTTCAATCCGATTGATTCGAAACGTAACACATTGCCTTTTAAAACCCAAGCAGCTGGCACTGTGCCAATGGATGTAACGTGAAATTTGAATAAAGAACTTCTTCTGCTCAGCGTACGTGATATTGCAGATCACGAGACTTTATCGGTGTTTATGTGGATTTTACGCTTTTTTAAAAGTGTTGCCATATTGCACTTGAACTAAATAAGAAAATGTGCATAATAAAAGGTAATTTTATTCCGTATTAATTTGCATTTGTTAACACTCTATTTTCTATTACACAGCGCCAAATATTCCCCTAGCGGTGACTTTTGGAACTAATTTATTTTTTCGCGGAATCCTTCGTCCCCCGTCTTGTTTAATCTTCCTACAAAATATGGCGTCATTCTCGCAAATAGATCGCGCTACAGAACACTGTGAGCACTGTCAGTTTAATTATGGCCACCCGGTATACGCATATATATATATATATATATATGCATATATATATATATATATGTATATATATGTATGTATATATATATATATATATATATATATATATATATATATATATATATATATATATATATATATATATATATATATGTGATGATATCGGCTAACGCGCACGGTAAACTTTAACTTAAATTATGTAGAGGAGATGAAACACACACATGTTGTAGACGTAGCCAGAGGGACAGGAGATGAAGACCATTTCACGAGAGCTGTTGACACATCGGGGAAGAAAACCACACACTGCAGAGGCATTGGAAGGATGCACACAATAAATATGCGCCCGATGTTAATTTATTCCGGATTCTAATGTAGACAAACATCATTCAGAAAAACACAGGTATCTTGACAACTTGAAACAAACAATTGCAACACCACCGGTCCCTGCCGGGCGCATTCAGAACGGAGATTTTAACCCATTTAGGACCTCTCCATGTTTCCTTTATTGGAAATGCACCAAACAGTTTTTTAACACTTCTTAGAACATTAATTACACAAATAAGTTGTTTCCATAAAATTAAATTTATTTTTACGAGAGTTACAAAATGTTGCGTTTTCGCAACATCAGTCCAAAGCGGTATAAAAATTTTAAAAATATAAAAAAGTTAAAATTATAAAATTTTTTTAAAAAATTTAAAATCTTTGAAACATTTCGTATTAAGAGGTACATTGCACTTATTACATACAGTAATTGTTTGACATTTGCAGTGTTTACATTTTTTTTTGTTTATTTCCACTATTTTTAGTAATAATATGGCCCATACGGTCTTTCCGAATTTCGTTGAGAATTAGATTTTGAATTGAAGATGGTCTTCCAATATGTGAAGTTTCAGGTAAAACAGAATCCATCTGCATTTCTTTAAGCCTTTATATCAAAGATATGGCTCTCTCAAAGATATAGATCTCTGAAACTCAAATAAACTTATTTTAGAATTCATTACATCCATGTAGAGTATCCATTTTTCCCATACAATATGCTCTTTTGTCTTACTATATTGCTTACTTTTACATTTATTAGAAAAAAAATGTCGATTTCACATGCAATGTCTTTAGGTGATTCGACATTTTCACATAAAATATTATCATCAATAGTTTCTTCATCCGTCAAATCATTCGAATCTGGAGGAATAATGACGAATTATGGTTCATCATTAGCTTCTGTTGAGGACGACTCTGAAATATCATCATCATCTAGCCCATGAAAATATTCCAATGTCTCTTCCAATGTCAAAAATCGCTTTTTTCTAGAGACAAACGTATCTGAAATGGAAAAATACCAATCTACTGCATAAAAATAGGCAGCACTAATAATACACATTGGAATTAAGTTATACACATTGGACTGATGTTGCGTTTTCGCAACATTTTTAAAATTATGAATTGAGAAACATAAAAACAAAAATTATGCCTTACCTGTTGAAGTCATTTTGTTCTTTAGTCTCTAATAAACTCGGAACAAGCATCAAATCGGAAATTTAACATGTGCTACTGTATAAGATTATCATTTGAAATTAGTCATTTTTTTCCCTTTCAAAACACCAGAAAAAACAATTTTTGCAAGTGCTAAAAGCGGGCAAATGTGGAAACAAAAAATTTATTATGATCAATTAAAGTATAGAGAATAAAATAAAAATGTTACTTCAGACGTACAAAGTTTCGAACATGCCTTTAAAAAATACAGAAATTAATGTTGCGTTTTCGCAACGCCAGTCTTAAGTGGGTTAAATCATATTGGACAGCAGCGGAGCAGCGCGTAAACAGAACAAGACATCGACAGACAGTAAAAAGCACGCCGAAACTTTTTCAGAAGGTTATAAAGTGTAGGGGTACTGACAGCGGGGAAATCATTTTATTGGCTAAAATTGAGCATGTGACTTGATTACATAAGGGTCGCCTGTTGTTCCGAAAAGCGCACCCAGGCGAAAACATCACGTAGTCCTGATTCATGTTTACAAATATCTTTAACGCGCGTGCACTAGGGGGTAATCTGGATGGTTAGTTGGTCAATTCCTAGGTCACAATTAGAAGAAAGAGACTGTACTTTATGGAGAAGAAACAAGGATAATTTAGAATACGCGTTATATAATGGTGGGCCGTTATTATCACACACACACACACACACACACACACACACACACACACACATATATATATATATATATATATGTATGTCAAAATTTTGATGCATTTTGGTACTTTTCTGTTTAACGGTTTACTGCTTGTCCAAGCGATACAGACTATGTTTAGCACGCTGCCAAAATTATAACTCGTGAGGTACAGATGGACGGTTTTAGCGTCTGAAATTTTCCTTTCAGGAGAACCGTTATGGAGGTAGGTAATCTTACGTTAAAAAAAACGCGACAGACACTTACCTCAGGAATATATCTTTTACATATGAACCTTGTTGGATACTCCGTTTTTGGAGCAAGATGGGGAAGTATTAGCGCTACTTTTTATGACGGAACAGCACAGAAACCTCTACGCCTTGGCCGGGACTCAAACCCACGGTCATGCAGCGGCTGCTTTGAGACGCTGACCACCTCACAGCAAGGGTTTGGAGGGAAGCTCTTAAAGACCTCAAACTGGGTAACTTGATTTCTAAGAGAGCTTTTGCGATGTAGGAATCTCTCGCAGAGTGAGAGTAGATTGACCATCGTCAGAACCAAGACGCAAGTGACAAAAGTAAGTGAATATCGATAGTAGTGACTAATCAAATCGGGCGAAAAATTGGGATGAGCTGAGGCAGGAATAGTGTGTTGTAAAATTTTCTTCTTAAAATTAGTTTATTTTTTAGGGTGAGAGTTTGTAAAGAATAGAAGCTAATGAATTGGGTAAATACTCAATATTTTACTCAATAAATACTTAATATTTGGTTGGCAAAAACTGATGTCCTTAATAAATAAATTGATAATTTGTTTAAGAATCATGCACTTATTTTCATTTTTTATGTTATTTGAGACTCCTGGAGAGCTAGTTCGGTAAGCTTTTAGTCAGTACGTCTAAATTAAACTTCGGATTTTAGAACATTGTTTCTTGAGGAACATACTTCACACCTCTGCCAGAAGAGTGTTACATCTCCGAAATTTCCGATTTTGAGATAATTGCACCACAATGCTCTATAAGAAGCGCTTCTCATTCTCGAATAATGTTATAAGCCTAGTACCAACACAATCTCCTAGATGGGGCTTATTACCCTCTTCTACATCTAGGAGAAGGAACTTGCTCATGCGCGAAGAATGAAAATACGATTTTTGTCAGTGCCTAATGTTGTTGTATTAAAATGTTCCTGTAATAAAAATGTTTATTAAATTTTATTTGGAAAATAAATGTTTTTATTCGGAAAATAAATTTGTATTTTTTTCTAACCTGCTGTTCATGTTATGAATGTTTTTTCTTTGTACTGTGAAAAGTTTAGATAGATTTTGCATTAGCATAGAGATATGACAGTATTCCCTTTTGACAAAGCTTTTCAGTCCATGTTGACAAAATGAGGTTATTAGAAGGGGGTTATATCTAGTAATTAAAATTCAAAATCATGCTTTAAAAATTGAAAACAACTTTAATAGTATATAGTTTTGCCTTCTGAAGAGATTCTAACAAGAAGTTTTCCCAAAGTTAGCATAGACATTCATAAAACAAGAAATGAAATTTCGACATAATCTTCTTTAGATCTTCCTGAAAATATGTCTATTTTGAAATGTAACACTCTCCTAGCAGAGGTGCGATATCTATTAAAAATACATAATACAAAGATGTTCTTCCACATAAAAAAAGGATTTCCTTCCAAATGACTGAAATTTTCCACTTTTTACCCTCATATTTACGCATTAAAATACAAAAGTATGGGTGTTTTCAAAGTATATTTTGTCTGAGAGAACAATTATGGTACAAAAAGTGTCAGCCTTTCGATACCATATTAATCTCCTTCCATTTAAACGTAAAGTTTAAGACCACAATAGATAATAACGGATGAGAAATAAGACAGAATAGTTCGAAGATGGTTCGTAAATAATTAAAATCTCTGTATTGCGTTTCAAAACCTGATTTCCCATGTTCAGAACTTTTGAGGTTACAAATAACGCAGTGCCTTTTCCAACGAGGGCATTAAATATGAATAGGAAAAATTTGCACTTTAAGCATGAATATTTATTATTCAGTAATAGGGGTTTTGGGAATTTTGTGGTAAGCTTTATTAAGGTGCACAAAGCTGCGTGTCTTTAAAACAAAGAGAATTGATGAAGTTCGAGATTTAAATAACAATGTGAAGAACTATATTTGCATTTTACGTACGGTAGAACTGTGATTTTTTATACTTCTCATCTGATGATTTCAAACCTACTGATCAATGAAAATGAATTATACAGGGTGATTTTTTTTAAACTGACACTACTCAGAGCTATCAGTAGCGCGATCTATCAGTCGGAATTTCACCAAAATTGATAGAGGGACTAAGGACGACATGGGAAAGAGTTTCCATGACAAAAAAAAAAAACAATTAGTTCCAAAAGTCACCGATAGGGGAAGATGTGGCGCTGTTTTTGTAGGGGCACCCGAGAATTTGCATAAAAGGGAAGTAAAACATTAAAATACAAATTCACGACTATGTAGTCGACAGCAGCGGCAGTATTTCGGGCTATAAAGATAAGGTATGAATACCGAAAAAGTTGTAAGCAGACAAATGAATAACGAAGAAATTTCACTGCAAAATCGCTTTATGCAACAAATTCATTTCTCCCTCCTTCAATGTAATCACAGTCCTGGTGAACGACACATTGCATCCTGAACACTACGTTCTCAACGGCCAAGCGTAACATGTCACCAGGAATAAACATCAAAGTCCGGGATATGTTGTCCTTTAGGGCTGCCAAGTTCGAGACTCCACCAAGATACACCTTTGACATTAAATAACCCCAAAGAAAAGTCTCACATGGGTTAGGTCCGGGGAGCAAGGTGGCCATGCAAGTGGAAAAAAGCGACTGATGACTCTTTCTTCTGTAAAGCAAAGGCGCAACAGATTCCGCACTTTATAGCCCCAAATACTGCCACTGCTGTCGACTACGTAGTCATGAATTTGTATTTTGATGTTTTACTTGCCTTTTATGCAAATTATCGGGTGCTCCGACAACAACAGCGCCATATCTTCCCCTATCGGCGACTTTTGGAAATAATTTTTTTTTTCTTTTCACGGCAACTCTTTTCCATGTCGTCCTTAGTCCCTCTATCAATTTTCGTGGAATTCCGGCTGATACATCGCGCTACAGATGGCTCTGAGTAGTGTCAGTTTAAAAAAAAATCACCCTGTATTCAATATCTGATTTTACGATTGTAACCCAAATGTAAACTATATGTTCCTACTAATTAATTTTTGACCAATGTATTTATGAGTTTTTACCAAAACGAAACACCCATTGTGATTTTGATGCACGGTGTAGTTTCTTCAAGGTTTCGAATGAGAACAATATATTACTGTTAAATTGCAACAATTGTTTACCAGCATTATAGTCGATATTATAGGTCATATCTAGGGATACGTAATTTTCGTATTTACGAAATAAATGCGGAAAAGTGCGAAATTTCCAGATACGAGCGAATAAATGCGAAAATTATTTTTTTTTAAACTTTTCAGCGAGAACTCGGTGATAAACGGCTTTTTTAGCGATATTTGGTAATAATAGTAATAATTTATTAACATAATTGCTTATCTAAGACCACGGTCTTACTGACTGAGAGATCTCACTCTCGAAATTTGCTTATTACTTATTGCTAATGATTTAAGGAAGAAAATGTGCAGACTACTACAATGTTAGCTTTTAACTATGAATTTTGATACTTACCTAACCAAGTAAGAAAAATTGTGATTTATTTTAATAAAAGCGAATTTTTTTAATATATATATATATATATATATATATATATATATATATATATATATATATATGCGAAATTTTATATATTATAATTTTTTTGCGAAATTTCGATATTTTTATGCGAAATTTACGTACCCTTAGTCATATCTGATCGTGTAAGTCATTTTAACATGTGGTTGCATACACGAAATCTTCTGATGTGTTAAATGCCTTCGTGTCTACCCCGGATATAAGCACGTTAAATCCATAGACCGGAGAATCCTTTTATGAGGTTAGTGGGTGTTGAAGGTACGACCCCCCCCCACCCCCAGATGTCGCCCCTGGGAGTGCTCGGTCAAAATTGGGGTGGCAGCTAGTCAAGTCGAACTCCGACCCTTGTGGTGCTATTGTAAACCGGAGTCGCACTACTCAGCCCAAATCCTGTATGTACTTGGTCTGAAACTTCCGGCCAGGGGGCATTAGGAACAATAACAGATCTTCTGATGTTGTTTAAAAATGAATACAATCTTAACTTCAGTGGTCTTACGTACTCCGGTTTTTTCATCGTATGAAGGAAGCCCTAATTGTCATAGCATTTCCTTACCTTTATTTTTCAAAGAAAGGGGTTTTAATACTTTTTTTAAAAAAATCCACTTTATAAATTTGGGTGTGATGCATTGATAAATAGATGCGAGTGTTCACAATTAATGAATAAGTATTTTAAAAAAAAGTATCTACCGTTTTCTTTTTATAAGTTATTTGGAATTACCAATATTGAATTCACACGTGAAGGCCTTATTTGAATAGTGGTCCAGCTCCATTCTTGTTCATTTTGAGATACGGAGCCTTAAAGCCTAATGAGTGCTGAAAAATGACTGCTGAAGTCTGGTTTGTAATGACCTCTGTTGGCAGTAAAAATAAACTGGAGGTGTACCAGTTTAAAAATAAGATATAAATGACTTGTATGAACATGAAAGTGAGGCTAACGCCATTTTTTTAAAAGTGGAGTTGGACCACTATTCAAATAAGGCCTTCACGTAACAATAATTAGGGATCGGGGTATAAAACTATTAAAATACAGCGCTCTGGAAATCTATTTGTTCTCAGATGCTCAGTAAATTCTTAAGGGAATCCATTATGTTTAAATCTGGGTAATTCCAAAATAAAATTTCTTAAAAAAAAAGTCTTATATCCAGTTTAAAATAGTGACTTAGATACCGCAATATGTAATAAAAATTTTGGGAAGAAAACTTGTACTTCTTAAATTGAATTCTTAAAAGAGATTCGGTGCAGGACCCGAAAATGAAATCTTTCGAACACCCTTTATCGAAAAGTTAAAGCTATTAAAAATCCTTTGGATTTCTCGTATTTAATTTTTCGACAGATGAGATTTAAAATGCAGAAGAAAGCGACTAATAGTTGGGGATATTAATCAAATCATCACCGGGAAAAGTAATTTCTGTTTCGGAGACCAGGTTAAAAATTGCTTTTCCCATCTCTACTTTAAGCGAATGCTTAAGGCTCTAAAAAGATAAAGCTTAATAAAATTAGAAGTGTTTTAGTCATTCATTAAACTATGAAAAGTATATTTCAAACTTAAAAGGAAATTAGAGATAAAAAGATGGTCTGAAATTTGCCAAGACCTTGATTTTCGAAACTTTTATTCCAATCCAACTCGATTTAAAAGCATTAAATTCAAGTTGAAGATAGAGAAACATAGATTTTCGTATGTATGTTTGTAGATTAAATCAAATATAAAATTTACATCTTGAGTCAAGGTGGATTATCGGAACATCACAAAAGACAGGGTTATAAAATACAATCTATATAAAAGACTGCCGCTGTATCCAGTGAAAAAAGGAATATACAGTCGAACCCCGTTATAACGAACTTCAAGGACCAAAAGTTTTGTTAGCTTTATCCGGTGGTTTACTATATCTGAACCGTTATGAAAAATTCTAGAGTTCACAAAATGTATAACTCATTAGTTGCAATGTGTATTCAATAATGATGGATTAAAAAATGATAAAATCTATTGAAAATGATCATTAATGAATTAAATCGACTAAAATCGATTACATAAAACTGACACAATACTAATTAGATTACGTACAATAGGAAAACGGCACCAAAATTTTACCAAAATTATATATATATATATATATATATATATATATATATATATATATATATATATATATATATATATATATATATATATATATAAATATATAAATATATATATATATATATATATATATATATATATATATATATATATATATATATATATATATATAAATATATATATATATATATATATATATACATATATACATATATATATATATATATATATATATATATATATATGATTATATATATATATATATATATATACACATATATATACAAACATATATATATATATATATATACATATATATATATATATATATATACATATATATATGAATATATATATATATATAAATACACATATATATACATACATATATATACATGCATATATATATATATACATAAATGCATATGTGTGTGTGTGTGTGTACATAAATTTTCAAAATTACACATGGTTTGATTCTGTGGGATACTCGTTCATAACACCATCTTTTCAACCTTTGGTATATGTAATGTTTATAGTACTTAAACCAAAATGCATGGTTAGATAGGGAATTATACAGAAACTATACCGAAAGATATTACTCGGTATTAAACATATTTTTAAAGTTAAAATATAGTGCTCGAATTGTCGTTGTTTGCGGACCGACTTAGCTCCTTAAGGCTCAGTAACGTCCGCGACAGGGCTTCCAGTATCTTTCCAGCCTCTGAATAATATAGGAGACGTGAAAGCAAGCGCACGGCACAACCTCCATTTTTAATGCCGACTTCTAAAGTTCGGACTCGCTTGATTGCAAGGCCCTTGAAGGAAATAAAGCCCCACGTACCCAGGAAGGAAGCGGAGCAGATCCTCCGCTCTAAATTATTGATGAGTCCGGGTTTAGAGAGTATCATGTCCATTTAGGTTTCTACGAGTGTCAGCGTGGAATTGACGCGACTTTGGCTGTAAGAAGATTTCTGGGAGTATCCTCAGATGGGCGTCTCAGTGAGATATTTAAGAAGTCGTACATATTTAGTGACATACTTTAGTGATCGGGAACTCGTTCATTAGTTTTTAAATAGCACTATAGAAACTATTCTTATAGACAGGGAAAGGTGGAAACACTTCGGCAAAGTCTGAGGTATTTTTTTGTTGAGTATATAAATAGGTATCAACTTTATCGATATTGACAGCCGACATCAAGTTTTCACGAATACTCATTATACAAATACTATCACATATACGGGGTTCCACCTATATCCGTTACACCCCCTTAACTTCTAAGCGGTGACAGCTTAAGCCATAAAATTGGTGTCTAGGTATAGTAAAAAGGCCATGCGCTACTCGATGAGACAACTTACAACGCCATCTATCGGTAAATTTTGGAATTAGCGTTTTTATCTCAAAAACAGTTCGAGATAGGGGGAAAAGTCAATTACAAAGTTGTTCAGCATCATCGATTTAGTAAGAAAAGATACCTTGCGCACATTAATACTTAAAACAGAATGTAAAAAAATGAACATTTGTTTGATGCTTGTTGAACATTACTGATGCTTGTGTCTCCGTAACACCTGCCATGTTGTACAATTGGCAGCGAGAAATCCAGTCTAGAGTGCAAATATGTATAGCGGCTAATGGAATGCATTTTCAGAACATAAATAAATGATCCTAAAGATAGGGAAGTGTCTCAGTTTCTTTCTTCCACTCTGTATGACATGACAATTTTCGAAATCGTGACCAAACAAATGTTCATTTTCTACATTCTGTTTTAAGTATTAATGTGCGCAAGGTGTCTTTGCTTACTAAATGGATGATGTTGAACAACTTTGCAATTGACTTTTTCCCGTATCTCGTACCGTTTTTTAGATAAAAACGCTAATTCCAAAATTTGCCGATAGATGGCGATGTAAGTTGTCTTATCAAGTAGCAAATAGCCTTTTTACTATACCTAGACACCATCTTTATGGCCTAATCTGTCACCGTTTTGAAGTTAAGGGGGGGGGTGTAACGGATATAGGTGGGAAAACTGTATATTCAGGGAAACCCAACATGCTGGGGGAAAATCAAGTATGGGCTACAGTACTAAGAGTAAATTTGGAGGCCCAGGAGATATTGAGGTTTATTCATTTTTGGAGAATGTTACGGGAGAAGGTACTAAATATTAGAACAAAATAAACTTTTTGGAGGTGTGCTGTAGGACAAGCTAATTGGATTCATTTTTAGTAGAGCATTTAAAGTTTCATCGGGTAGCTCCTCTATTGCAAAAGATATCTAGATTGCAGTTCTAAACTAGTTAAATTATCAAATAACCCGCATTGTTTCTCTTTAAATATCATAATTTTACAATTCATGGTATTTTGGAAAAGACCAATAGAATTAATATTTTTGAGTAGCAATGAAAAGTTTCATTGCTCAGATAGCTCTTCTACTGAGAGAGAGTTTTAGACTTCGGTTCTTAAAAAGTTAAACATTCAAACTCTCCCTATTATTTATTATTAACTAGCATTAAATTAATACTTAGGGTATTTTAGGAAATACCAAGTGGATTAATTTTTTGGGGAAGCAATAAAACGTCCCATCGGACAGATTTTACTCAAAAATTGTTAATAATATGCTACACAAATTACTGGCTGAAAAGGGAAATTATTTCAATTGTTTATCACAGTACCGTTGATTCAGAGGGATACTCTAAGCCTTCAATATTTAGAAATTTGCTTTTGTTTTGATTTCACTGTATGTTAGGATTTCAGAAAAACGATAACTAGCGTAGAGTTTAATGTGCAGTGAATTCAATGCGTAGGAAGTACAAGATAACTTTGGATATCAAACTGTGTGCCAAAAGTCAGTATTGTTTGGCACCAGCTAGGTATTTTTAGAAGCAGCATTTTCTGAAGCGTATTCAAACGAATGTGAAGTCATCACATTCCAATCACCCAATCCTATAAATTCCGAATATTGTTTAGTTTATGGTTAATCTTCAGGTGGAATAATGATTTGTTGCGCTGTATGATATATTGTGCTATTTATTTTACAATTAACGATATTTATTGCATCTGGAGGTACAATATGGCATCTTTCAAATAGATCCTATAATGACACTCTTTTTAATTATATTTTTTCACGACTGATGTAACACTATTTTGACGATATTTTTTAGCATACGCTTTAGGAAACATTCAGGAGGAGATTATCAACAATTCTTTACCACTTAAGGTGACTTTACCACTTAAAGTGACGTTCGGAGCCAATTTTTAAAAAAAAAATCATTTTTAAAAGGATTTTTTTGGTCTTTTTTGTTAAAATAGCCCTTAAAAATTAACAAATGAACAAAAACTTACCTGTAAATACCATACTTTTTATAAATTGGTCAATTTGAAGTATTTTTTAATGAAATTTAACAAAAACACCTATCATTCTAATGCTTCTACTATTCTAATTTCCTTCTCACACAAGATACATATGACAGTGATCTTCAAAATGACCCACAATCTAAGGAAAATTTTAAAATGCAAAAATAATACAGAAAATTTTATGATCTAATATGGAAATTTTCCCCGATTCGTCATTCATTTCTTTATAAAAACCGCCCCAAATAAAAAAAATATTTATTATACATCAGTTATTGTCCGTCATTTCATTAACAATAGTATCTAAAACATTTTCTGAAAAATTTATCAAATTATATGCATTATTATGTGAGATACCATGATAACGGTAGAGATTTGTGCTAAAAAACATAATTCTGAGAAAATTTAAATTTACTTGTGACTTCAATTTTGTAGTAGACGATGATTTTTTAAATAGCTATAACTCTGCTTCTAACTGATGTAGAATGAAAATCAAAACAGTTTTGAAAAGAGAAAAGATTGAATTACACGATTCTTCCAAAAAATAAAATTGACCCAAATAGTAAAAAAATGACATTTTCAACGTAGGCAGTCACCTTAAGTTTTAATTTCCGCTCAGGGCAAGCTGCTTAATTTTTCTGCTTATTTAATCAATTTTAAACAATACATAGATTTTTTTGCTTCGAGGGAAATCTCTAAGCAAAAAGCGACATCCACATTTTTTCCCTTTGTTTATGTTCCTGCCGCCCTTAAACTATTTACTTTGTCTATTAAAAGACCTGCCTTCAGATGGGAACAAACGTCCCATTTTTGTTCACATAAAGAATTCATTTTTACTTTCCCAGCAATGCATATTTTTCTCGCTAGCAGCATGAGAAAATGAAGCACAGACAAGGAATTAGATTAAGACGCCCACGGCGCACATTTCTTTAATCATGGACCAGAAGAGGGTGGCTTATAATTTTCGGTGCCCGCGATTTCTTGATGAAGTTTGCACTTGACGCTTCGGGCGTGGATGATTCAATTAATACGTTGTTGCCTTTCTTTTCACACATTTGGCTTTTCAAACCTTTTATAGTGTAGCTTTAAAGGTTAGTGTAGCTTTAAAGGTTAGTGTAGCTTTAAAGACCCCGCAGTCTCTCCAAAGACGATGATGGATTTATTCTGCTAAAGTACACAACCTAGATTTGCTATATCTTTAACCCATTCACTTCACTTCAATTTTTTGGGGGATGGAAAGTATGACTTGCGCTCTATTTCCAAATTATAGGGAAAATAGAAAATTTTAAAGTACAAAAATATTGATTTTTAGTAAAGCATAGATATATTTAACTAGATTTGCTATATCTTTAACCCATTCACTTCACTTCAATTTTTTCGGGGATGGAAAGTATGACTTGCGCTCTATTTTCAAATTATAGGGAAAATAGAAAATTTTAATGTGCCAAATTATTGATTTTCAACAAAGCATAGATATATTTAACTAGATTTGCTATATCTTTAACCCATTCACTTCACTTCAATTATTTGGGGGATGGAAAGTATGACTTGAGCTCTATTTTCAAATTATAGGGAAAATAGAAAATTTTAACGTACAAAAATATTGATTTTTAACAAAGCATAGATATATTTAACTAGATTTGCTATATCTTTAACCCATTCACTTCACTTCAATTTTTTTTGAGGGATGGAAAGTATGACTTTCGATCTATTTTCAAATTACAAGGAAAATAGAAAATGGTAATATACAAAAATATTGATTTTAACAAAGCATAGATAGATTTAAACTTCGAAATTTTTAAGCATAATTTTTTTTATGTGTAGCACAAACTTCATATGATTTTAAAATTCCCGAATATTTATAATAGTAGCTAAAAATTTAATTGAAGAAATTTAAAATAGAATATACGAAAATCCCAATAAATATTCTGCTAAAGTACACAACCTAGATTTGCTATATCTTTAACCCATTCACTTCACTTCAATTTTTTGGGGATGGAAAGTATGACTTGCGCTCTATTTTCAAATTATAGGGAAAATAGAAAATTTTAAAGTACAAAAATATTGATTTTTAGCAAAGCATAGATATATTTAACTAGATTTGCTATATCTTTAACCCATTCCCTTCACTTCAATTTTTTGGGGGATAGAAAGTATGACTTGCGCTCTATTTTCAAATTACATTAATATTGAATCGGTAACGACAGAAATTAAATAAAAAAATTAGATCATACAACTTTGAATGAAACTCAAGCTGTCAATAAATTTTATAAGGTTAAACTGTTTACCTTATAAATTGTTTTAATAATTTTTACTAAACTATTGGCCTAAAACTAAATGTATTGGACGGAAAATAATTTCTTAAAGTCATTACGTAATCATAAATAGCAATTGTTTATGGTCTTCAAATATTGATATTAAATTAATTACGTGTATTCCACTGGTTATCATTAAACATATACCCCCTAAAAATATATGATTACCAATGAAAATAAAGTATTTATTCTTTTCAGTACAACATCTACATCGAAAAATGAAAATTTAAAAACATTTCTTCGACACATGTAGCATTAGTCATTTTTCAATTATTAATACAGTTACTTTGAGTTGAAGACGTACAAATGTGTTCAAAAACGTAACAAGCATAATTTGTAAAGGATAAATCTTGGATATCTGTTGGAAGTACAATAACATAGCTACTATTAAGCATATGTAAGTGACCAGAACTTTAAAATGATACAGAAAAATGTAATAGTTCATTCCTTCTCATTGATGTTTTTATCATATTTAACACTCTTTTTCTTCTACTTACAATGAAGCAATAAGACATCTCTTAATTTACAGGTGTTTATTTTCCCTCTATTACGACTTCATTAAGTATCATCAGATATTATGGTTCAAAAATTGAATTAAATAACAATCAATATCACAGTCAATTTTATGAAGAAGTGCTATACGTAATATGCATTCTAGAACCGTTATTTATTACACGTTTAAATGTTTTAAAGTAGATGTTTTCGTACTAGTTAAGTGTTTTTAGATTAGTAGAAAATATGCAATGAACATTATATTAATGAACTTATGACTCAACCTAGAATATTTTCGCTGTGTATGTTTCAGCTAAATCAGAAATTCTACTGTTCCCTTACGAATGTTGTAAGTAAAGTAATGGCAACATACCCAGAAAACTTTTTTTAATGTACGTACAAACAAAATTACATTACATTCCTTCAATATAATCACCAGCAAAGTCATGTACCTTTTGCCAGATGTCAGGAAGCCGCAGGTTAACGTTGGCAAGATGTTGTGTGTTGATGTCAGCGACGGAGCGCCTTAATGCTCGGATCACAGACAGAACGTCAGGAAAATCTGATGCCTCGAAAGGGTTCTTTCAAATTAGGAAAGAGGTCGTGTCAGGGGAGTACGGAGGGTGTTCCAACAACTCCCGGGTGCAGATGGTGCTGTAGCCACGGCCAACCTTGATTTTATTCCCCGACCGCTGATCACTTTTTGTAAACATGATTTAGAGCGGTAGAGACGACACTGTCCACTTCAACGTCACGCTGCAACTACCCCTTCTACTGAATCTACGGTTTTATGTACTCTACACATCGATTACAGCTCCACCTCACTCCTCCGATATCCTGTTTGAGCATGCCCGACGTTCTATGACTTTCTGGGTGACGTTGCCACTACTTTATTTACAACCCTCGTATATACCCTCTTAAATGCTTTTTTATGCTCATCAAGTGCTAGATTCAATCACATTACAGTATTCGTTCTAAGTTGGTAGATTTTTTTTTAAAAATTTCTAATATTTTATTATTAATATTCTATTATTAATATTCTATTGCTATTTCTTGTATTTTAATTTCCTGGGGTAAAATACAAGAAACATGGAATCTAAACATACATCAAATATGGGTAGAATCAAAACATACAGAGAAGAGTACAATAAGGTAGAAGCTATTACCCGAAAAGTAGAATTCTTGCCTCCTTGTAGCAGATCTCTATCAATGTCTACGCAGTGCATTTGGGAAAATGGATCCATCGATTTTTTCGGAAAATCCTCAGAATAAGCAAAGAGAACTAGAAAAGATTCCTAACCGAAAAATCTGAAAAATGAGGGGAAATCACGCCCTTATAAAATACCACAGATCTTCATCGCCTTTAAACATAGCTATGGAAGCTAGCGAATCTTCCCTCGCTTTCAGACATTGCCCGATGCCTGATCATGTGATCAATGTTCGAAGCTAGGACACGTTTTACAAATAGTTTGTGTGTGGAAAGATGTTACAATGACATTGGTCTTGAATAACTAAAACGCCATTCTGTGTAAGATCTGATACTCCTTCCTATAAATACTACAGTGTCCCAGGATGTACTGGAGAACAATGTACTTGACGCTTTCTTGGTTGACTGTTTGACATTCAAGAATCTCATTTGATGTTGGGAGTTCAGTAAAACCAATATACTGGAACTACAGTCCTTGACTCTGAGAAGAGACTGCTTTATTGAATTCCCGGGAAGTGGACATCTGTTTAAGAGTAACACATATGGTGCACACTTCAACAACCTCCCCCCCCCAAAAAAAAATAAATAAATAAAAAATATTCAAGCTTCAAGCGGAAATATAATGGGCCAAAATATTCACGAGGCTGTCTGGCTGGGAACCATTTGTGTAGAAGTGGACTTATTTATTCTTTGGATGTTCAGAGTTAAAGGTCGCTAAAGCTTACAAGATCACCATGCTAGTATCTTTTACTGTATTTCATTAATTTAGACTGACTGGGATAAATGTTATTGTTCAAAGGACTTATTGAGTTCCATTTTAAAAATTTATTTCAGACTAAAACCATATAGGGTCTTGGGATTTAACTGAAGGAATCATTATTACTCTTATAATGTTTTTCATAAATTACGTTTACTTTCTCTATAATTATGTACTTAATTGATTTACTATTTACCATAAAACATTCCCTCCACTGCAGTGGCTTGTAGCTATTAATCTCAGAGCTCTAGTAACTTTTCTAATTTACTCAGAGATATTTCATTTGCATTGGTGAAGGGTCCGCGTCAATATATTATTATTATTGACAAGATGAGTGATTAAGAGAGTGCACAGACCCAAAGGAAGCCTTCAAGTCGTTTCAGCGCAGTCATTTTTGTACTGTACGCAACCATAGGTGGTAGACTATAACTGTAAGCACTCAAGTATTATAAATCTCAGTTTATGTATGCCTTCATATCACCTATTTTCTGATACGTGTAAGGTTATTTTACCGTTATAAGTTAGTAACTATTGAAAATGACAAAACATTGGCAATGATTCTCAAAGTTTTATCTTTCACGTTTGACAGCACTGGATCTAATGATTGTGTTTTAATTAAAACGATATCTTATAGAGTAAATTCCGATCATTTTCATAAAATTTTGATGTAAAATGATCTCAAGCTGGTGAGTTTATTGGTTTAAAGATTTATTTCTTAAATGCTTTTGTTGCTGATTCCAGTTCCATCAACATATACCCAAAGTCACCAGAAGTTCTAATATTGACAATTACCGTCATTTTACTCTGAGGTAATTCCATCGAGCAAAGATGGCCGCTCTAATCAGTTGCAACTGACATATATATTCTAATATTTTGATTATTTAAATCTATGATAATTTTTCCATAAAAGAAAAAGCGAAAAATTTAAACCTCAAATAAACACAAAAATCAATCATTAATAGAAAATTTTTATTCGACTTTTTTAACTCTTTATAAAATACTCTGTATAAAATACTGTAATAGTGACATATCAGTTTCTAAATAAAATGTTTCTAATGCTCTCTTCTTTTAGACAGAAACTGGTTTTAAAAGAAAACTGAAAATACTCAACAATGTGATAAAAGAAACTTTTAAATACTCAATAATGTGATAAAAGAAACTTTTAAATACTAAATTTAACGGTTTTACTTACATAATTTGAGTTTGCTTGCTTACTGATATACTTCGTAACGTACTTATATTGTTAAATTGGCTAAAAGCAGTTAAAGAAAGCCGTAAAAATTCTTAATCACAACAAGAAACTATGATTATTATTTTAATAAACAAAATTTTAAAATGAATACATGAATTCCGAGCGTCTTAGAGCTCGACTGAAAAAGTCCCTGCGATCGAGCTTTTCGCTAGCTAAACAAAATATTTTGTTACAGTAGTGAAACCCATTTTTAAAAAGCATTTTTTTTATATATCTTTTTGAAGTCCGTGTTAAAGGGATTCTATTTGCTTACTTTATTCGTTTTCTCTCTCCTCTTTTAAACAACACACATTTCAATAATTTTGAATAAAACTTCAGCATTTTAGTTTTAGAAAATCAAAATCAAAATTAATTTTCCCGAATTCTTTCAGCCAAAAAAAAAATTTTTTTTTCTTCACTTGTTAAACTATTTACTCAATCTATTAACGACGTCCTGTTCTTCAGCCAGGAACAACCATTCCATTTTCCTTCGGCACGAGGACTCCTCCGTTTTTACCCCCGAAGAAATGTACATTCTTCTCGCTTGAAGGAAATGAAGTGCCGAACAGGAATTAGATTAAGACGCCCGCGGCGCGTACTTCTTTAATCATGGGCACGTAGAGGGTGGCGGCTTATAATTTTCCGCTGTCCGCGTTTTCTTGATGAAGTTTGCACGTGACGCACCAGATGCGGATGATTCAATTAATACATGGTCGTCTTTCTTTCACGCACTTGGCCTCGCGAACCTTTTCCATTCGCGCATTTCGCGAGATAGGAAATCTCTGAATTTTCTGTAAACACGCTCTGTGCATTACAGGAAAACTTTTTCTTCCGGTTTAGTTAGGGTTATTTTTTTTTCAGATGATTTTTAACATCATAAGAAATGGTGTCAGTTAATTATCAATTTTTCAAAAGATAATTAACTAGGAAAGTTATCGTTCAGATAAAAAGATAGGGAAAGAATGTAATAATTTAAAAAAATTTCCAATGTGGTGGATGCTTGAATTTTCTTGACATTTTCCCCTCAACACCATTACATCTTGTTGGTTACTGTGTTATGGGAGTACTATTTAAGTGAAGGGCTTGAGCTAGCCTTGTAGTAGAGCGTCGGCTGCCGGTGTTGAGGGTGTTCTGGTAGAATCAGGACAAGTTCCATTAAATATCTCTGTGTCCAGGCCAGATATGGGCACGCTGAATCCGCAGACCGAAAGTCTCTTTATGAGGTCTCTCCAGTTTATGAGATTCCCCCAGATGTCGCTCTTGGGGGTTCGGTCAAAATTGAGGTGGCACCCAGCTAAATTGGACTCTTACCCTTGTGGTGTCATTATAAACCAGAGCCATACTTAATACCCTCAGCTCGTTCCAGGACTTCATATGGACCTGGTCTGGAATTACATTGTAGTGTAATGTTTGAGAAGGAGCGCTGCTTAAAGCGCAAATGATGTACCCCGTGATTTCCCCCCCCCAACCAATCAGAGCGGGGGTGGAAAAACCCAAGGGGTGGTAGGGATCGTCGGGCAGTCAGGCAGAGAGACTAGCAGAAAAGAAAACGTCTCTGGTAGCGTTAGGAGGTCTGGCGAGATATAGCAGGCTCGTTTCGCCTCCGGTGAATTAATAAGTCTGTAATTAGAATCGAGTGTAGTAGTAAGAGCAGGGGTCTGGTAAGATGTTGTAAGATTGTCCCACCTCGAGCTCAAAGTTTTCTGTAATTTTTATGTTAAGTGTTAAACTGTAAATAAATATATATTTGTGTCCTAAAGAGACGACTCGTTTTTGCACTACCTTATTGTTTCTATTCCATATATAAAAAGAACCTCAGTGAGGCGAGGGAGTTTCACAACATACATCTGGCCAGGGGGAATTAGAAACAACAACAACAACAACCCTTTAAATGAGTCAACAGGGGCACGTCCAAGCCTTAACTCGAGATTTGAACCTAAACCCATTGCAAATCCAAGACGCTGACTACTATGCCATATGGGCGGAATAATTTTAAATTATAGAAAATTAAAAATTAACTAATATGTATTTCAAAATCAATAAAGCATTCCAAACATGAGGAGCTAAATTCAGAAATATACATCTACAGTGTACAGATAGCCTAGGTTTCGACCTTGTTAGGGGCTCCTTAGAAATTCCCTTTTGTCCAGCGTATTCATGGGTTATGCTTCGTTGAGGAACCCATATCAAGGGTGAAACTTGGAACAAGGCTATCTGTAAGTTGGAGAAGTTCATTTTCCCTTTTAATATTCATCTAATTTGAATTTGAAAGACATACTCATATTCTGCATTTTTGCATCTCCCATTATGTAAAGCACATTAAAGTATTGAAAATAAGTTTTAACATAACTGAAGTACAGTAAAGGAAGTTTTTGAAGTAAAGTATATCATAAGATCTGACCTGTTTGGAGCTTGTTAAATTGAAGATAAAAGCTTCTAAAATTGACACTAAATTGTTTTAGGTTGCAACTAGTTTCTAGTCCACATATTTAACCTTCGCCAGTCCTTCAAAGCAACAGTTTCACCGGAACAGTTACAAAATTTAGTCAGCTATTCAAGCACAACAAATGGCAGTTTTCCGAAGAGAATTAGTTCTAAGTTTTAAACACATAATGTCATTACTCCCTTAATAAATGTCACACATAGATGCATTAAGTTTAATATATCATAAACGGGTGAAAGACACACTGATAAAAACTAAAAATGATCGCAGTTTATAATTTCAGAGATATACCCCTCCAGCATACGCAGCTGCATTGGACCTTGGTTTCAGGTTACGGCAGCTGGGTACTCTGGAGGTATTGGTACAGAGTTCTCTCCCCGACTCCTGTCATCACATAAGTCACGGTAACATTAGACACGGTATTTAGAACCACCCCCATTCCCGCGCGCAAGATTTCTTTGATGTGGTGTGTCCCCCGACCCCGCTCGACACCATTTGACCCGCTGACCCCTCACTCTTTCTTTGATGGACCGCCAGAGGAGGCGATCCACGCATAGTAGAGAGCACAGAGAGACATAAATCACTGTCAGATGCAGAGAACTCTGTACCAATCTGTATGAGCTATTAGTGGTTCCACTCAGGAGGGCATTTACCACGCATTTTGGGATTGCAGTCTGTTTGTCCATCGTTTGTATCCCAACCAAATAACCTGGGAAAAAATAAAAACAATGAAGCATAAATCTGTGAGTGAATAAAGAGCTGTTTACTTAAGAAAGAAAAAAAAGATAATCGCTAGATGTAATTTACTGGTGTAGTCTCGTAAGAACACAACAAATCGCTACTTCATATTAGGCATGTAAACAAGAAAGTTCCGCTGAATATGTTGTATTGTGGTTAGCAATGCGAGCTGCCAGCAAGTCTGCCTGATTGCGAATTCCTTCCAAGACCTGTGCCATTCTTTCAAAGAGAGCAAGGATAGTTCACCCACTAGGTGCTCCCTTAATATTGCAGCCAACTTGTCTCAATCTTATGCGAATGCCCTCAGGATTATAGCCATTGTCTACAAGAGCCTTTGATGGCACATTAAAAAAAGGAATATGGTAAGGAATATGGTTATTTAAAGGAATACATACAACCGTCAAAGTCTTTTTCTGGGCTACCCTGACATCAGCTGGCTAATGAATTTTTTAATCTGAACTGAAAACGTTGGTGTAATACAGGGTGTCAAGGCTAAAAGTATCCAAAAGTCATGACTTATTTTTACGGAACTACCCATTAGAATTAAAAAAAAATAGTTAAATAGAAAGAACTCTCACCAAGATTTAATATCAATCATAGACTTCAATCATAGTATCATTGATTTTGATGTGTGAACCTTTTGTAGCACAAAATACGTCTAAATGGTAATTCAGTTCTGTCCAAGTGTTTCGAAGCATATCAGGAGCTATTACACGAATTCCTTGAATGATACGCTTCTTCATCTCATCCCCACTTTCAAGTTTTTGTTTGGACACAATGGATTTAATAAATCCCCAAGCAAAAAAGTCTAAAAACGCCTGATATGCTACGAAACACTTGGAGAGAACTGTATTACCGTTAGATGTTAGACCTTTAGACGTTAGTCGTGCTACAAAAAGTTCACACATCGAAATATATACCATGATAGAAATCTATGATTGATATTAAAACTTGGTGAGATTTTCTTTCTATTTAAATAATATTTTTAAAATTCTAATGGGTAGTTCCATAAAATTAAGTCATGACATTTGGATACCTTTAGCCCTGACACCCTGTATTATAGTACGTCGCGAAAGTCAGTTCACAGTTGTGGCGGAGAAACCACAGCTCCCATTTATATTACTTTGTGATTGAAATGGGATTCTTTTACATCGCAAGAGTCACTGATAGGGTAATGAGCTTATACTCTTACGTTACATAATTCTTCGTGCACATTTAAGGCTGCTGTGTACTAAACCTGTTGGATTCGCTCACCTCAATGTTAACCTACGGAGAAAATTTATCTACTATTTACACCTACATAAATGATGATAATCCAATAAAAATGGTATTTTCAGATAGCTTGAACTTTCTTTCACCTTGGAACAAGATTCATTTTATAAATTTAATTCACCAAAGGAATTTATGAGCGTTAAGTCACACTATATCAGATTTTTTCCCCGAATGATTTAAATTTTAAAATGTCATTTGTATTTTCTTAAACGAAAAATGCCCCAAGGTGTAAAATTTCTTACTCTATTACGGAGTATAATTTTTTAAAATCTTTCCATCCAAGTCGGCAATCCTTGGACAAATTTTCTCCATAGGCGAACATTGAGGTAAACGAATCCAATAGGTTTAGTACACAGCAGCATACTTAATGGAATTACCCTTTATGGCTTTAAACCATTTCTACGATCCGTAGAACACATCATGAAGATACAATGTCACCACAACGTAATTTACAGGAAATAGTCTGGAAGCAAGCTTATCTACGTTGCTACAATGGCAACGTAGCAACAAAATAGCAGTAACATTATGCATCGTCAGTGCACAATAACATTTACACTATTACTGAATTTTGAATTTTCGTTGTGTCCCAGAACTGTTTCGGCAGTGTTGAAATTCTAGTGACTTTGTAAAGAAGAGTGTTTATATGGCAAAGTAGTTGGCAAAGTGATGACGTTTGGCAAAGTAATGACGTTTGGCAAAGTAGAGTGTGTAAAGCAAAATTTCCCTAGAAACTTTTATGAGTTGCTTGTTATAGGAATTGATATTTAATTTCCTTGAACATACCACGTTCAAGACCAGCAGGGCTATAGAGTGTTATCAGTAGTAACTTAAAATTACACAAAAATAGCATTTAAAAAATATGGATAAAATATTTAAAATAAATATTTATAAATATTCTATGACCTTTTATAAATAAAATAACATTGCTTATGCGTATTTTATATTACTTTTTGGTTATTTATTTGTTATTTTGTAAAAAACTTCTTTTCTATTTAATAACATTTAAAGTTTAATGAAGTATAAACATTCGCTTTTAATAATATCGCCCCATTTCTTATATTATAATAAATATTCCTTAAAATATTATATAATCTTGTGTTATCACAATATAAATCTAATATATAACCCGACACCCAGTGTTTTCCTTTTAACTTAAGCATTGAAATCCCCGAAATATGCTTACACAAAGAGCATAGCATTTAAAAAATATGGATAAAATTTTTAAAATAAATATTTATAAATATTCTACGATCTTTTATAAATACAATAACATTACTTATGCGTATTTATGTTACTATTTGTTTACTTATTTGTTATTTTGAAGAAAAAAGTCTTTAATACTAACAAAGTTTAATGAAGTATAAACACTCACTTTTAATAATATCTTCCCATTTCTTATATTCTAATAAATATTACTTAAAAATCACGCATTCTTGTGTTATCACAATATTAATCTAATATATCTAATCTATAACCTGACACGCAGTGCTTTACAGTTTAACTTGAAATCCCCGAAATATGCCAACACAAAGATCATAGCATTAAAAAATATGGATAAAATATTTAAAATAAATATTTAAGAATATTCTATAATCTTTTATAAATACAATATCATTACTTATATGTATTTTATATTACCATTTGTTTATTTCTTTGTTATTTAAAAAAAGGCTTTGATACTAAGTATAATGAAGTATAAACATTAACTTTTAATAATCTTCTCCATTTCTTATATTTTAATAAATATTACTTAAGAATCCAATATTCTTGTGTTATCACAATATTAATCTAATATATAACACGACACGCCGTGTTTTCCTTTTAACTTGAACGTTGAAATCCACGAAATATGTTGACACAAAGAGCATAGCATTTAAGAAATATATGGATAAAATATTTAAAATAAATACTTATAAATATTCTACGATCTTTTATAAATACAATAACATTACTTATGCGTATTTTATGTTACTATTTGTTTATTTATTTGTTATTTTGAAGAAAAAAACTTCTTTAATACTAACAAAGTTTAATGAAGTGTAATCACTCACTTTTAATAATATCTTCCCATTTCTTATATTCTAATAAATATTTCTTAAAAATCACACATTCTTGAGTTATCACAATATTAATCTAATATATAACCTGACACGCAGTGTTTTCCTTTTAACTTAAACATTGAAAGCCACGAAATATGCTGACACAAAGGAAAAAATGAAAAATAAACCATAAGAACTGAAATTTGCTGACGGAAGAAAGTAGGAAAGACTTTATGCTAATGAAAGCTGCTCGAATTCGGCTATAAAACCCTGCAGGATTCTTTCACCGCAAAGATCTGGAGTCGAGAAAGCCCTCGTTTTATGACCGTAGCGACACCAAACCACGTGGTTTACGAGCGCAGGCCCTTAAACCCAAAGCTACGTCATAATTTTGGCCAAAGTACTCGAGTTTAGGGGCAGTGTTAATCCAAAACAGTTGATATGGTACTAAAATAGAAAGAGAAATAACATTATATAACCAGCTTCAGATAAATACCCTTTCTCGAAGAGACAGAAAAAAAAAGAAATAGAGCTAACATTTTATATTTTTGCATTATATGTCGCGTGTGGAGAGGTGTAAAGACAGCACGAATTTTTTTACTATAAAATTCTAAGCGGCTGGTGTACATTTAAAATATCATTAAGAGATTACATAAAAATTTAAAATTTCGTATTTCCTCTGGCTGATGTTATTGGTAAGGTAGGTGTCCCAAATACCGCCTACTCTAACATTTTTTTCAACATTTCATCCACTTTTTAGTTTCTGATTGGGCTGGACACTCAAAGAACATCCCTAAGAACTATTTCCTTTGGTATCCTGAGATCAACCAGCTCCCAAACCAGTGCCAGTTTAAGTTATGTAGCTAAATTGGAAAAAATTGAAATTTCCAGTGAACCCCAGGGTGGTTCCTAATATCGCCTACCTCTGTTCCTACTACACCTACCAGGCGAAATTTGGAGCACCTGTTAAAAGGCGTTGCTAGCAAAGTCTCTGTTTAATGCACTTTCAAATGGCATAAGCAAAATTATAATTTGGATGCACCTACCTGGTCATTCACTGGATTCTGATTCTTTGGAGCTAATGTTTACGAAGACAACAGCCAAAACAACTTCAGACGCTATATAGTTTCTGTTGTCAGTGATAAGAACGTTGTCGCAATCGCCGCTGTTAGTAGAAACCCTGAACTAAGAAGTTGCTGCATTTTCTCATACATAACGTGAATCATACTTTGGAAACACGAGTAGGCGTTATTAGACACAGGGGTGATATTTGGAACACCCACCCTAAATAAGTATTTAAAAATACACATTTCCAATTCTTAAAATGTCTGGAGTGTAAAAACCAGTCCCATTTACACAGGGTGCAGTGGCCCAGTTGGCAAGGGCAGCGGGCTAGTGATCTGAAAGTCACTTTGATACTACGGTTCGATGCTCGTAACTGACAAACCCACTGCCGTGTACACTAATGGCAGCTGGTGCACGCAAAATCTGTCGTGGATGCAATGTCCTCCAAGTTCTCAAAATTACCTCTGGAGTCGCGGGGTCAAGTGTTCTGGTCTCGTCCCTTGAATCAGTTCAAAATTACGGGACCGGTCCTTTGGCCAAGTCGGACTCCGACCCTTGTGGTGCCAGTCAAAAACAGGAGCCGCACCTTCATCGCCCATAGCCTTCGGGACTTGATGTTGCTGTTGGTCAAGTGGCATAAGCAACAACAACACACTTACACAGATTAATTTTGGTTGAATAAAAAGGTTTTATATTAAATGTTGTTGTTGTTCCTAATGACCCCTGGCCGGAAGTTCCAGACCAGGTCCATACAGGCTTCGGGCTGAGTAGTGCGGCTCTGGTTTATAATAGCACCACAACGGTCAGGGTCAGACTTGGCTAGGTGCCACCAAAATTTTGACCGAGAAACCCCGGGGGTGACACCTGGGGAGATCGTACCCACCCTAAACCACTCACTGACCTCGTAGAAGGACTTTCCGGTCTACGGATTTAACGTACCCATATCCGGCCTAGACACGAAGGTATTTCACGGCGCTTGTCGGGATTCGACCCGAGCACCCTTAGCACCGAAAGCCCGTGCGCTACAGATAGGCTACCTCGAGTCCGGTTTTATCTTAAATGCAACTAGTTGTTCAACTCTCCGTTATTCGTAAAACACTAATTTACGTTTCAAAGTGTTATAGAATGTCGAAGGCTGAAAAAGCAATGTATAATTTCTACAGTTTTTCTCCTAAATTTTAAAGGTAAGTATACAGTATTTTAAAAAAATACTATTTCCTATTATTGCAGTTTCTATTCAGTATAGAAATTCTTCTCAGATGCTTACGAGTGATTCAAATTTTTTGCCTCCAGAGCATGAAGAAGATCCCATCATAACTGGGAAACGTACACGCATACACATCTCGAAGCTTATACCCAAAATGTAAGCTTTGATAGAGTACAACTTTCTCAAAAGTCTGCTTTTTAAATCTTCAGCAGGCGCGCCAATTTTTTGAACACCAGCAGGCGCATGTGGCACAAAGTGCAACGTTTCTTTCAACCTTGATTATTCCTTTTGAAATAAACTTATTTTCGTCAAATTGAAAATAATAATTCTGCTTTGTATGACAAGATATAAAATGTTGATAATATTCAGATATATTTATAATTAAAGGCCAAATAATGCAGATATAATCGCCTTATTTCAAAACTGTCCGTTTTATTGGATCTAAGGACAACTTGCGAATTGATTCCAATTTTGCCCAAAAACCTAAAAAAAAAAAAAAACAGTGAGAGAGTCCATCTTCGTGATATTCGGGATACCGTGTAATAGCTGCACATTTGATCGACTACATCAACTTCTTCCTTCGTCGTATTGTAATCCAATATAATCGCTGGTTTACCACGGTTAAATCACGACTAACAATGAAAGGAAAGGAGTGAGAAAATCATACCTGCATTAGAAAAGGTGTAGCTATAAACAGAAACTGCCTAGAACATCCAACCCTTACATGTAAAAACAAACCATTCAAAATTGCGAAACTGTTGCACTCTATACCCGGGCGTGACCGCTGAAGAGTTAAAGTGGAACGTTTCGCAAAGATTTTTCTGGGCGCGAAAGATAAAAGTTGGTTTGTAATGATTAATCAATGTCTTGCAATAGGGCAAAAATAACATTTGGTAATAAAAATTAGTATTAATAACAATTTTTTGTACTCCTATTAATAAAAATACTTTGGCTACCGTATTCATTTCTCACTCTTATATGAAAGGCAAGAATAACAATTAATGAAGATATATAATAATCATTAAAACAATAGCATAAAAATTACATTAATTTTATTATTTGTTATCTATATGTTTACTATTACAAATAAGTAATAATATAATTATTGATAATAATAATACTATAATAAATAATAGTAATATAAATTTTAAGTAATAATAATGGCAATATTTGGATACCGTATTCGTATCTTATTCTTGAATCAAAGGCAATCGAGGTGAGATGAATTGAAAAAGAAAGGGGGTTTATGGTAGGGAAGACTCAGCAAAAAATTGTTCCATGCACGCGTATTCTGGCTATACGGTAGAAGTGATGACCAGATTTCTACAGTCGGGTTTTTCCCTTTACGACTACATAACTAATTGCCATCGCTGTCAACTGATTATTTCAGGGTGCTTCGAATTTTAAATTTGGAGTACATATTGAAAAGATATGAAACAGAAAATCTAGCAATAGATGGACGAGAAAAGGAGACACTATTAGTATAATTTTTCCTCATAATTAACATAAAGTGATTAACTTATCAGGATAATTATTCCCTGGGAACAGGCCTCGTAAATTTTACGTATCCTTTATACTTTGTGAACTCGTAAAACACCTATTTGTACGAATAAGTTGATTTATAACACATTAATTATGCATGAAATAATTATGGAGTATATTAATTTCAACGTCAAAATTTAATAATGTACAATAAATGTAGTCGAATTTATTACCATTACATTGAGTTGAATTTATTGTATTTATTATTACTATGATCATTCATTAACAACATGCCTTGTACGTTTTACATTTGCTTTACTCTTATTTTTGGAACGATGGAAACCAGATTCATCTCTGCACGTGGGATAGTTTTGGTGTCTGTTAATTTCACTGTTGAAATTTCAGAGTTTTACATAAATGCAAAGTAATTTATTTATTGTCATTTAGACAAATTTCAAGGTCTAGGAAATTGAATTTTCTATTAGCTGCTCACTGAAAATTATAAACAAGTGGAAATAATCAATTAGATAAATGATGTTAGCAGCAATTATGTATAATATGGAATCTGTTAAAGAGAAAATTGATTTCATGACTAAGTTTATATCCACAATAGTGAAGTTATGAATTATCTAGTATGCAAATTGTGTTAGATAGTTTATCAGTCCATGGTTTAGTAACTCAAAGAATAGCTTGTTTGTTGATTGTTGATATTATTAAGTAAAAGATGATTTTGCAACATTAATCAATTTATCTATGGAAAAAATATTTGAGATTTACTGATTGTTAAAAGTTACACTACTCACCTTATAATGGAATTATAATCCTTATATTGAGATTAATTTATTGTGTTCATAATTAAGATTGTGCTGATTTTTGACTGCCATTCATTGACTGTCATTTATTCTTAATTTTAAATATCTTGAAAACTGATTTATCGAGGCCTATTGATAATTCGGTGTTAGTTAATTCCTATGCAGATTTAAAAATATAATGTACTTATCGTTTTAACATGAAAATCCTCTGACACTACTTCTGATCATTTTTGTAAGGCCTTCTAATCAGTGAGATAAATCTACTTCAACTTGAAAATGATTTTTCTTCTTTTCTACATGGTTGGGACATTCCATGACATATTTACAGTTAGAACAGAAAATATACAAGCCTTTTTCACTAAGGAAAGCACACTGCCAAAAACGGCTGCATCCATTCATGAAAGAGAAAGTTAAACACTTGAGAATTTTTATTGTTTTTCATTTTCTATGGTTGATTATGTGTAGTGAAGGTTTGTATGGTTGATTATGTGTCCCTCGGTTTTTTTTAACAAAATTCTCTTCCTCCCCATAAAACTGAAATTTCAAACTAAATTTTAAATTTGTGGTTAAATTGTGTCTACATTTTTCTTTCATACCAACTGATAATGATTTCTCCTTTTTCAAGTTTATCATACACTTTTTTTCCCAATGCACTAAGCACTCTTTACTTTGTGAACATTCCCCCATCCATACTATGAGCTAATTAGCTACTTTATTACCCTTTTCCTTACGGGGTGGGATAGCATGTATCCCAAGAATACGCGCCCACGAATGAATATATATATATATATATATATATATATATATATATATATATATATATATATATATATATATATATATATATATATATATACAGTCGAACCTGGTATATAACGAACTTACGGATATAACGTACGAAAATTTTGGTCCCGCCATTTTCCTATTATACGTAATTTAATTAGTATTGTGTCAGTTTTATCATGCAATCGATTTTAGTCGATTTAATTCATCAAAGATCATTTTGAATAGATCTTATCATCTTTTAATACATTATTATTGAATACACATTGTAACTAATGAGTTATATATTTTGTGAACTCTAGCATTTTTCTTAACGGTTCGGATACAGCGAACAAAACCTTTGGTCCCTTGAAGCTCGTTATAACGGGGTTCGACTATATATATATATATATATATATATATATATATATATATATATATATATATATATATATTATATATATATATATATATATATATATATATTATATATATATATATATATATATATATATATATATATATATATATATATATATATATATATATATATATATATATAGCCCCCTTAATGGCCGTTCTTACAAAGTGGTTTGAAGTTTCCCTTTCTAAAGAGGGAATCGGGAAAATGAGCCCCGTAAGCTAAAGGTTAAGGGATTTTCCAAATCAGTGAACCAGCATTGCTCCCTACAAAGGAAAAGTGCTGGAACATACAAACCCTAGTCGAAAATCGAACTTGAGCCAACCACTATATATTGAGAACTGCGAAAAAGGGGTTTTAAGAATTTTCTCTTGTAATCTACTCCGTTAACAGAACAACAGACAGAAAATCGGCGGGGTCAGAGAGCAAGCAATCTTTAATCAATAACACTCAAAGACGCAGACAAAAATTAAACTCCCAGATCAGCAATACTTCATTGCTGAATGCCTCAAAGAACTCTGAATTACTCTCTTTAAGGTGTACACAGACGAAATTCTTCTGAAAACAAATTCAAGGAACGTCTTTTGGGCCATACTCGTCGCTATCGCATACCTTTTCTTCTAAATAAATCATACGGGAACGACATCCCGATGGGGGGGAAACGGATGTGACGCTAAATGGACAAGATGTTTAAAACGGGTTTCTCCTCAATAATTCAGGGTCGGAGGCACTCTGACTGTACTGCCGCAAAGTTGTGATGCGCCCCGGCATTTTCGTAATTCGGCTTTTGATGCCCCCATTAAATATGAAGCAGCCGATACACACCGCCGTCCGCACCCATCAATTATGCAACAGCGCCGGTTTCGGGTAAGGGAGGCCGTGTGACGTAACAGAGAAATCGCTCGCAGCGCTACTTTTCGCTTTGCTCGGGGCGTTTGAAAATAAGCGCTCGATTTTGTGGATTTATTCACCTTTCATAAAAATCCGCCAGCAAGAGAACTATATATTTCTTTTTGTTCATATAGAAAAAGAGTTAACTTTGAGGCAAACTCTCACTAGCAGTTCTTGGTTCGGTTTACTTTAGTATCAGCAACGGATCGGTAAAGTCGTCATAATTTTGAACCGTATTTCTGATCTGGGGCAATTCTTTTAGGCCGTCTGCACACGGAGCAACTCAAAAGAAACTGATAACTGACTCCAATCACAAACCAGTCCGTGATGAGTCGTAACCTATGTAATTGAATGGAGCCACGCACACGGCGTCAACGGTTACAAACCCGTCCGGACGGGTTTGTAACCGTTGACGCCGTGTGCGTGGCTCCATTCAATTACATAGGTTACGACTCATCACGGACTGGTTTGTGATTGGAGTCAGTTATCAGTTTCTTTTGAGTTGCTCCGTGTGCAGACGGCCTTAGAGATAGAGTCCTTCCCGCTCCCCTTCGACCCATAACTCTTGTTTATAATATATTGCTCCTTTTCCATTATGAAGCATTGTGTTTTCCCTGATGGACAAAAAAATGGCCAACACCTCTGTGGTAGGGGCCACAATTGCAAATATATGCACCTGCAGTGTGCGCAGCACCCTTGGACCTAAGGATGTTGGATACGCTGGAGGTATATATTTCTGTGGCATTATGGCAGATGTTGATAAGTCATTTTTTGACGTTTTTAGGCAAATTAAAAAAGAAACTTTTGTTGTGAAATATAAAATCGCTTAATTAAGTTTTTCAATCCAAGTATTATTTAGTTAATACTCATATTCACCCTCAAGCATATGGCTGGTCTTGATTGAAAATATTTTTTTCAATTAGGGACTAAAATTTTGGGGTGGGTTGAGAAAAAAAGAAAGCATCAACTTTTGTCAAATTACAAATAACTTAGTATTTTTTCATGATTCCACTACCAGCTTTTGCCACATTAAACAGCCAATTTTTAGTGCGCCATATCATCCTAAAACATAAAATTGAATTTTTCGGACATATCAATATTTGCCATAACTCCACAGATTAATGCAATTCTCTTTCCGAAGGATTTCGTTGTCAGTCGCGCGCACTGGAATCGGACCTATCTCCTTGGAAGCAGTGCTCTCAGATTAACTTAGAAGTTTAGTGATGGATAACGTAGAGAAAAATATAATATAGTTTTAAAAAAAGAACGATGAAGCCCAGATATTTACCTAGAATCCTCAGCTTAAAGATTTATCTTTTAGACTTAAAGAATTAATCTTTTAATGACACTGGGGAAAATAGGGGATGAATATAATGGAAATGATATTTAGTCCCGCCGGAAAATACAAGGAATGTCATTTTAGAGCAAGTGTTCTAAATTGGTATTCCCGTACCTAAAGAGATAAAGAGGAAGCTTCTTAGTAACTCGATTTGTTAGAATTACATAATTTCAAGCATTAAACATAAATATTTGTCGGTATATTTGAAATGGAAACGATCTTACAAGAACGAGAACTGCTGTCGTACGTTGTGACTGGACAACTACTAGTTAATGACATATGAGCGCTGATTTCATCTTTAAAAACCGTGTAAAGATAACAATAACGCTAGTTCTTGTATGGTTTGTTAAAATTTGCTAACTAATAGTAATCAACAGATATACTGCTTTTGACTACTAATAGCAATGAAAAAATGTACTCCTTTTGTTGTATTTTAATACCAGAAATTTTTTTGCCACATCTCGCAAAACAAGTATTTTTTCCCGTCAGAAGCTGAATATCTGCGTGTAAACCAAAAACATAGTCTAAAAATAATCTTCATAATTTGGTCTAACGCTTTGCGAAAGAGTAAATTTTTCAAAAATTCATATATGAATTTGCCATTCGGCAAAGGTCAGTATTAATGAAATATACAAATGGCCGTGTCTGAGTACCTCATAAATCTGATGAAGCAAAAAATATAACAGCAGCATCAGCACGTTCTGACTTACGGAACCTTTATTTCTTAATAGAGGCGCTTGCTTTTCGGCCACAACTCGTAAGTCATGAACCATCATTTCTAAATGTCGCACCCACTAGCTTTATTCTTCCTCACGTATGCAGGTAAAAGTTACATGAAGAATAGCGGCATATTTTACTAGAATTGCGATAGTAAAAGATATAAGAAAGATAATCGAATAGGTAATCAATAAAACCTTACAAACTATATAGATGTTTATTTGATTTTCTTTTGTATTTTACCAGTGATATTATCTATGTTTGAAAATTACAAAAACAGACAATAATCATGGATTGGTTGGTTGGTTGTTTGGGGATTAATGGCGCAAGGTCCAGAGAGAACATGCTGCGCCAAACGTACGGTAAAACTCGAAAAAACATTATACAGTATAAGGGATCATTTTAGTGATCAATAATCATAGAAAGCACACTAAGTTTAATTGTTAAAAAGAATCTAAATTTGTCGAATTCATGAAGAATGGATTTAAAAAATGAAATCTCTCCACCGTCAGGAAAGTTCAGGTAGTAGAATACCCGACTGAGTTTAGAATAGAAATCCTAAGCTCGATCTCTGATCTTGGAAGTGGTCGTTATAGTAGTCTCCGATCGAAGAAAATATGATAACAGACCATAAGTCAAACATATGACATAACTTCCTAAAAGCGAAAAGTTCAGCATTGTCTTCAAAAATAAATGAAGTTAAAAAATATAAGAAGTTAAAAAATATGGACGGGCAAAAAAAGCAAAGAAGTGTAATTTAAAAAACTAGCAGCTGCGCGACCAGCATGGTCGCTTTTAGTTCTATATTTTCATTTGCAAAACAACTCAACTGAAAATAACATATGTAAGGAATGTTACCATTACCTGTCACCATGAATATACGTTGTTAAGGGGTAGTGGGAGCTCAGCCAAAAGATTTATAATCATTGCTAAATTCACTATAAGCATGATTCTAAAACATCGTGATTAAAAAATGTGAATTTCCATTACTTCAGAACAGAGTTGAAGATAAGACTGAGAAACCCAACACCAATCATTTTAAAAATTACATCCCTCTCTGTATGTACTATTTTACAAAATTAAGATATTTACACTTTATCATTACATAAATAAGATATTGTTGGGGAAAATATTTTTCCCTTATAAAATAGAGTAAAAATTCAGCAAGTACTAAAATATAGTGTGCACTACATCACTCTCTGTATGTACTATTGCCCACAATTTATTTATCTATACTTAATCATATCAAATAATAAATTGTTGGAAAAATTTCTTCACTTTTAAAAATGGAATTTCACCACTTACTGAAAAAAGTGTAGAAAATTAACTATTACTGACTCTCAGTTGCTATGCTCGGTTGCTATGAAATTTTTTTTCACTTAAAAATGGGAGTAAAAATTCAGCAAGTACTGAAATATAGTGTGGATTACATCACTCTTTGTATGTACTATTGTTCACAATTCAAATATCTCCACTTAATCATATCAAAAAATAAATTGTTGGGAAAATTTCTTCACTTTTAAAATGGAGTAAAAATTCAGCAAGTACTAAAATATAGTGTGGATATTCATAAAACTTCTTGATATACACAGTTCAGTATTTCAGGAGTAGGAGATAATCAGTGACAGAATTAAAAGAACGGACTCTAGACAGACCTACATACAACTGTCCATGACTAAACATTGAATTTGATAGGTCTAAAAATATTTTGTCAAAAGATCAGCGGTTGTAACAAATGGCACCACTACACACAAGCGGTTTTAAATTGCGAAAGGCCGTTAATTTTTACATCCGATAGTTGCAGCCGTTGCCATTCGGAGTGTAGAAATATCGTCGATTTTTGTGCCGCATACCTACGCGTTTTATATATGAGGCGTTGAAAGGCAAAGTGGTGTAAGTCACATTTTCAACTTTTTTCATTTGGGGTCAAATATGTAATCTCCATGTTCAATTTATGGTGGAATTGTAAATAGTTATTATTTGCAATATTGTATTAATTGTTATGAATTATAATTTGTTCAATTTATGGTGGAATTTTTTGTAGTTTTGGCAGTTAAACTCTTTTGACTTACACCACTTTGCCTTTCACCGCCTCATATATAGATTACACCTTCTACTTAGTTGCTTGAGCATTGTCCTCGGTGTAGGGAAATTTCAGGGTTAGCAGATGGTCGTTATAATGTAATTAAAATATTCCCATGTTGCAGGAGACAGCGATTAGTACCTTAAACAGTCTATAATGGTCGAGAAAATAACATTAAAAGTATCAAAAATATAGAAATTTTTCCTCCCGACAGTGCAGTGTACATGGCTATATTCCTACCAGGAGTTATGAACAATAATTTCCTTATGTACAATAATTTATTACTATGCATTGAAAGCGCGAAAAATTTTTTAACAGTGTAGTCATGGAAAGCACACTAAGTTTAATTGTTAAAAAGAATCTAAATTTGTCGAATTTATGAAGAATGGATTTAAAAAATGAAATCTCTCCATTGTCAGGATAGTTCAGGTAGTAGAATACCCGACTGAGTTTAGAATAGAAATCCTTTGCTCGATCTTTGATCTTGGAAGTGGTCATTATAGTAGAGTCCGATCGGAGAAAATATGATAACAGACTATAAGGCAAACATATGACATAAATTCCTAAAAGCGAAAAGTTCAGCATTCCCTGCAAAAATAAATGAAAGAAGTTTTCTTTTAGCACATTTCTTTCTATTTTATACCAGTTAAAAATTTTTTTGGTGAAAGCATCACTAGAATATCAAAAAAAAAAAAAAAAATACGTGCACAAAAAATGTTACATTTTTTTTTCATCATGTGAAACTTTATCATGCGATTCATGATTACTAATTTACTACCCGTCACAAAGAAATTCTCTAATGGTTTGACCGCTCAAATTTTGTCCGCGTACGTGAAATTTTTACCCTCGTGCCATTTCACTGCAACCGTATCCGCGTCTCTCAAGGATGCCCGAATTTTCGTCAAATATATTAAATAGTAAATGAGCGCCTTATGCTTCGACGGCTGACTCATCAATAATTCAGAAATCCCAGAATTCCGCAGCCCGCTCCGGACAGGACGTGAAAGGTTCCGTGGGGTGCCGCAAACTAGTGCATTTGTTCCATTCTCCAATGATCACGTGGGCTGGAGATGGTTTTTCCTGGCGATAACATGGCTTCCTACTCCAGATATCGCCCATTACGCTCTGAATTATATACTAGAACGGGTGGTAGTGACCGAGAAAGGAGCGGGAGAACTTTTATGGGCCTTTTTACTGTTACCTGACTCGGATTATGTTTGTGTATACAGGTCTCGCCAGGAACTGAGGCTGAGTTTTAGTAAATAGAAAAAGGGGGCATATGAAAAAGACCTTTTTCAGACTGAGGAAGATTATGCAAAAATAAGCAAAAGGGACTTGTCAGATAGTACCGAGACACACTAATTTGTTTTAGGAGACAATTTCAATTTGCGATTCGTTTGTAGTTCAATTCGTTAATTCTTTAAAATGTCTACGAGGGAAAGCTGCCCATGTAACTTTAAAGTTTCTTTTATTTTGATTTTTGTATCGCCATATGAAGCTATATGTACTTAGTAACTCTCGGTAGACTTATAAAACAACACACGGGACAGTCGCTTATGCTTGGCTGCAACACCTAGTGTATTAAAAGCAGAATTCAGGCACAATTGGCATGGTTAATTCCCAGTTGAGTTTTTAATCCATTTTCCCAAGCACTCGAATGGATTAAGTATAGATTTTGGATTGATTTAAAAGCCAAAAATCTTTTTAAAAATGCGTAGATAATTCTATTGTGCCCGGTATAATGGTCTTAAGTCAAAGCAGTGATTTTTAGATATTTGTTAGTATTGATAAATAATCACAAAAATCTTTTTACTGGTATAAAAGGCTTAAGTCTATCAATTTTGTAAACAAAAGTACATTTCTTTTTACAAAAGACTCCAGTCGAAATTATTGTTCTGCGATTGGTATAAACGCCAATAACTTGGTATATTTAAATCACTGTTTTTGACTTAAGCCCTTTATACCGGGCACCATAGAATTAAGATTCAGAATCGCCGACTTTGAAGTGGTTTTGATGTAACTGTTATGACCCTTTTTACTGTTACTTGACTCGAATTATGTTTGTGCATACAGATCTCGCCAGGAACTGAGGCTGAGTTTTAGGGAAATAGAAAAAAGGGTGCGTATGAAAGAAATCTTTTCAAACTGAGGAAGATTATGCAATAATAAACATAAGTGACTTGCAAGATCGTATCGAGACACACTAATCTGTTTTAGAAGAAAATTTCAATTTGTGATTTAGTTTGTGGTTCAGTTCGTTAATTTTTTAAAATGTCTACTAAAGAAAGCTCTCCATTTAACTTTAAAGTTTCTTTTATTCGGATTTTTGTATCCTAGCATGAGACTAAATATACTTAGAAACTCTCGGTAGACGTATAAAACAGCACACGGGACGTGACTGATGCTTAGTTGCAACACCTAATGTTTTAAAAGCAGAATTCAACCACAACTGGCACGGTTAATTCCCAATTGAGTTTTTAATACATTTTTCCAAACATTAGATGGATTGATCTAAAAACCAAAATTCTAAAAAAATCCATAGAGAATTTAGATTCATAAACACCGTTTTTAAAATATGTATATTGAAGGTTTATTGCACTCGCAAATTGCTAGTGGCCAACGAGTAATCTCAAAAGGTTACGTCGGCCGGTCAGTTCATACGACAAGTCTCAAACTGGAGACCGGCGTAGCAAAACCTGCAAACTCAGCCGAGGGTTGATTTCCCCTGTCCGGTTTATGAATTGTATAGGCATGGGCGCCGGACGGACAGTACAGATGACGACCAGTTTGGGCAACCCAGGGCCCTGGAGAACGAGTAAAATGAAAACAGAGTTTATAAATACAGAATAAGGTTAAAACTATGTTTATAACAAGCTCTGTTGTCGAATTCATTGTTCATTAAAAATATTATTTTATCTCAAAACTATTCTATGTATAGTAGATACGCAACGTATTAGCCTTTTTGAATAGATGTTTGGAGCCATTCAACAAAGGTCAGTATTAATGAAATATACAGATGACTGTGTCTGTATACCTCCAAAATCTTATGAAACAAAAAATGCAACAGCAAGAGAAGTCAAGCAAGAGAATTTCCTTTCAGCATATGCAGGTAATTTACAGAGCTATTTTTTATATGCAAAACAAATGTTGGGGCTTTGACGGAACAAATATTTTCTTCAACTGTCAAGGTTTCACATTTTTTTTACCAAGGTTAGGATACCACAAAGTTGTGTAACTCTTCACCGGCTTTGTAGCCTACAGAAATTCTCTTCGGTAAGATGCGATTTTCTTTTCAGTGATTGTTACAGTGAAGGAAAAACACATCTTTCTCATCCATGGTTTTGATGTAACTTACAGAGCAAGTAATTAAATAAGTTCCTTCCCCTGGAGTAATTATTTGTTTCTTGTTTCGACAAAGAGCATTTTCAACAATTCTACGAAATTTGATGATCCATGATGATACAATCCATGGACATTGAGCCATCGGAATCGTCTCATACTGGATTCCTGCCCCAAGAACAATAAAAAAATCGCTATTGACTAAGATATAAATGCATACAATTTTATCCTTTAACCAAGCATCTGTAACGTTAGGGACGCAGTGACCGAGTTGGCAAGAGCAGCGGGTTAGTGATCTGAAAGTCATTGCTTCGATGTTCGTCGCTGACAAATCCACTGCTGTGTACACTAATGGCGGCTGGTGCACATAAAATCTATTGATGCCGCAATGTCCTCCAAGTTCTCAAAATTACCTCTGGAGGTGTGGGTCAAGTGTTCTGCTCTCCTCACTTGACTCGGTTCAAAATTACAGGACTGGTCCTTTGGCCAAGTTGGACTCCGACCCTTGTGGTGCCAGTCAAAACAGGAGCCGCACCTTCATCGACCATAGCCTTCGGATCTTGGTCTGATGTTGCTATCGGTCAAGTGGCATAAGCTACAACAACAACAACAAGCATCTGTAACGTGTATTTCCCCATAACGATCATGTTTCAATTTCGCCATAACGGAAAAACTTATGCATAATTACTTGGTAAATGATATAAAACTGAAATATTAAACAGGGACTAGTTTTAAAGATTTTTTAATGGATTGAACATTGGAACCGAAGGTAAATAGGGGGATTCTAATTTCTCTAATATAATTCCTGTAGAGAAAAATCAGCTATGTATATTTCATTAACGTAATTATTTTCCATTTTGTCAAAGCACAAAAATTCTTATCCATTATTACTTAGTAAATGGTGGTAAGAATGGAATCTAAAACAGTTGTTACTGTTTGCCATTGCGAGCTTTATCCTCGAGAATTGTTGGTGGCTTTCAACGGGGGCACCGTATAGGTGAAGCAACACCACCTCCTGGTTCCACCACAATTTTGACCGATCACGGGAAGCATATGCTAAAGAGTTTATTTGATGGATTGATTTGAACAATTTGAACTGAAGGGAAACATAAATTTTATTAATTCTAATACAATTCCTATAAATAAAAATCCTTTATTTTATTACACAGATGTAAATTATGAGAATTATATAAAATAATTACACTGCTGGCCACCCTAATTGCAACACCAAGAAAGACAAAAGATATCACAACAAAATTTATTTTGTAGATAACATGTTGACCAAGTATCAAATGATTAAATTTTTAGACTTCTGTGAAGTGTGGTTCCTGCCAAAATCAGTAGCCAGAGTAGCCGCCATTGTTGGAGATCACCGCTGCCACACGCCTCGGCATTGATTCAAAGAGACTTTTGGATGAGTTCTTGGGGTACAGCAGACCAAGCAGCTTCCACACGTTGCCAAAGTTGATCTGCTGTGGCAGCTGGGGATGGAATCTGGGTCAATCGTAGAGCAACCATGGACCACATGTTTTCTATCGGCGAAAGATCCGGAGAGCGAGGCGGCCAGGGAAGCAATTCAATCTGGCGATTGACGAAGAACCGTTGGACAATGCGTACCACGTGTGGTCGCGCAATATCCTGTTGAAATATGGCTGTGGGCAAGCCCTGAAGGTAAGGAAAGACAACTGGCTCCAAAACCTCGGAGATGTAGCGCTGGCTGTTTAAAGTACCGGCAATGCGTACTAGAGGTGTGCGAGAGTGATATCCAATACCGCCCCATACCATAATACCCGGTGCAGGACCAGTGTAGCGGTGCATAACGCAACTGTTCAGCATCTTCTCTTCACGGTGTCTCCAGACTCGAATGCGACCATCGTGGTGTTGCAGACAGAAGCGTGACTCGTCAGTAAAGACAATTTCATTCCATTCTGCCGTCCACATCCTTCTGTCATCGCACCATTGGCGGTGGAGACGTCTGTGGTTCTGCGTCAAGGGTAGACAAAGCAATGTACGTCTTGCGGATAGACCACTCTGCTGTAAACGGCGTCGAATGGTACGCGCAGACACTGGATGATGCGTTACATACTGCATGTGCTGTGCTATGGTTCGTGATGTGACTGAGCGATCCGTCACTGCCATGCGCACAATTTGCCTGTCATCACGTGAAGTGGTGCACTGAGGTGGATGCGATCGAACACGCCGGTCCGTCGTACCCTCCTGCATCCAAAGATCACATATCCGCATTACAGTTGTTTGGTTTCGTCCAACACGACTACCGATTTCCCTGAATGATAATCCACAATCTCGGTAGGCTACTATCCTTCCTCTGTCGAACTCGGATACTTGATCAAAAGATGATCGCTGTTTTCGACGAGGCATAATTGATTTTTTTTTTAAAAACCACAAGAAAAACACAATTGCCGAACTTGAAATCGTCGAAATCTCCAAGCCTTAAATAGCGCTTTGAAGTGGTGCCACAGGCCCGCGTGATGTGCGTCTGCGCTGAAATTCTAATCATTTGCATATCTCACCTCCGCTAATGCATGTTGTAAATTTCATGTTATTTGCATGTTTCCTTCAGGGTGTTGCATTTACAGTGGCCAGCAGTGTATTTAGGTTTCGTTTAATCAAACAAAGTCTAAAAATGCCGCTATGCAATATTGCTAGTTACAATAATGTTCGGCTGCTGTGTACTAACCCTATTGGATTCGGTCACCTCAACGTTAACCTATGGAGAAAATGTGTCCAAGGATTGCTGACGTGGATTTAAAGATTCTTTTTTCAAATTTTACTCCACAGTGGGGAAAGAATTTTAGACCTTGAGGCACTTTTCGTTTTTTTTATGCAAATTAAATTTTTTAATTTAAATTATTCGAGGGAAAAAATCTGGTATAATGTGTTTCAAGCGCCCACAAACTCCTTTGGTGGACGAAATTTATAAAATGAATTCTTTTGCGAGGTGCAGAAAATTTCAGGCTATTTGAAAATACCAATTTTATTTTATTATTATCAGCATTTATGTAGCTATAAATAGTAGAAAAATTTTCTCCATAGTTTAACACTGAGGTAAGCGAATCCAGTAGGGATAGTACACAGCAGCCTTAACCTCAGGAAAATTTCAACAATCCTATAAAGAAAGCCTCACAAACTCTGACTGATAGAGGATATTTTTCAATTTTTAATGGCATATAAGGCATTAGAGGAATATTTTAAGAGAATGTTCGGGACAAATACATTGAATAGCTTAGAATAAAAGAGAAATTTTGAAACATTTCTGCTAAAAAAAGTAGCTGACAAAAATTGCTTTTGACTGCGTTTTATCTATACAATTTTTTTCTCATTTCAGATATTGTTAAGTTTTTTAAATTTCAGATGCTTTTTCGTTCAATTTGAATTCTGTATTGTAGTCATTATGAGTTGAAGACGAGAATAAGTCAATATCTTGTGCGATGTTTTTATAAAATTAGACAGTATTTTCTCAGAGTTGTAACAGTGTTAGCTTTTATTGTGAAATTCCAAACATATAAATATTCAAAAGTAAAATAGTTACAGCATATCAGTTTGACAGTCACAGTATTTATATCAAAGAACTATACATTTTAGTTGTAAAATTGAAACCTTTTGTGTAAACGTTCGTATAAAAGGTGGTTATAATAAGACTAAATTCACTGTCAGTGATGATATACAAGTAGGAACAAAGAAAATTAGTGCTTATCTTAACACGGCGAAAGAGAATTTGTGAATAAAAAGTAATTTACTTAAATGCCACTAAGTGGTGTTTATGTGCTACAAAAATTGCCATGTTGTAGAAATAAATTTTTTATGTTGCTAATCAAGATTCTCAATACAGTGAATACATAAAATCAGCGGGAAAGGCAGTAAAGTACTGTCCAAGTTACTTAAAGCTTGTCTCGGGGAATGACAATAGCATGTTTAGAAATCCTAGTCCTCAGATCAGCAATCAATTCAATTCTGGTTGCAGAGTCAACACTGATGTGTCGCACGGTTTGCGAGACGCGCAAGTTTGGAATGTGGTGGGATCTTGGTGAGTAAGGTAAATGCACCTATAATGGGCCATGTCCCTATAATGGGCCGCCCTTTAGAAATGTCGAGAAATTAAGGGGGGGACAGAAATGAAGGGTGAGGGTCATTGGCTGCTAGTAGCCAATGACCCTCACCCCTTCTACTGCCTTAGGTAACAATAGACCCTTAATTTCTCGACATTTCTAAAGGGCGGCCCATTATAGGGACATGGCCCATTATAGGTGCATTTACCTTATGGCGTTTTCCAGTTTGGTCTTGACATTCGGGCTTTTGCATATACCCGAAATTATACCCGATTCACCCGTTTTTCGAATTTCTTTTTCACAATTTTCCCTCAGTTTACGGACTTTTTTCTTTATCCTAGGACGGTTCTCGCGTCTTTCAGCGGTGGAATTCCTGCCACTTGAGTAAAAGAGTTTTATTGGGAAGTTTTATGCAGATACTCATATTTTCTTCAGTCGGTTACTGGTGATATATCACTCACACCTTTCAACAACGTAATATCTCAAAAATCGGCGATTTTTCTTATGCCTGTTTTCAGAATGCCCTGAAGGAATAGTATATCCCTGTTAGATCGTCATATCTCACCGCTTAATATTTAGCCGCTAGAGAGCAGAATTAATATTAATTTTCAATACATTTGATTCTACTTTTAAACTTTAAAATGACTCTCCTGAAAAATCACGTTTTTTGACGTCATATGACGTTGTTGAAAGGAGTGAGCGATATCGTAATTTATGGTGTGTCTCATGCGAGACTGAAGCATCATTGCCCTCAGTTTCACAGTTTAATAGCATGCACTATCACGTTTTCATCACGTCAACACCAGCTGAGAAGAACTATTTTTTTATGACTGTTAGTTTATTACGGCGACAATGGACCATGAAAAACTTTTTTTTATTTATTAACCAATTGCTATGAAATTTTGTATACTTATACAGTGTTGTTTAGAGATGGAAATTCTAAATTAAAAAAAAAATCAGAATGTAATTAATTAAGATATTAATTAAAATCAGTTTGTTAATTACTCTATTTAAAAATGCTCCATGCGCATTAATTTTTATCTCAGATATCTAATTTTCTCTTTTAAGCTAGCTTTATATAGTTATAATAAAAGTTAGTAGCAATATTTGATTTACAGTCATATTTACTAGAAAAGAAATTGATAAAAATAGGTCATTTTATGCAAAATTTTATCAAAAAAAATTTTTTATTGTAAAAATTTTAAGTTGTTTTAAAATAGTATAATGAATTGATTACTAAGTTTTATTCTAACATATATAAATAATCTTTTTATGAAATTTTATGAAAATTCAAGAAAAATTATGATGCCTGGAACATTTTAAACTTACCGAAAGGACATGAAAACTTGTTTTGAGAAAATGACATTTAAAGTTTTAATTTGACTAACATTTCCATTGTTTACGTTTGAAAAAAATACTTATAACTCGGTTAATAATGATCGGATCAGCATACTTTTTTTATTTAAAGCTGATTTTGTCAATCTGAAGGTCCATTGTCGCCTTAAACTTAAAGGACACCGCAAAGGACATCGCAGTTAGCTTCCGCTGTTACCTAGAAAGACGGCAATCACAAGTCGAGTTGGTTAATCTAGTGTTGAATTGATTGTTTACCTGATAACTAGAACTACAGAACATGCTGAAGGGATTCTTCAAGACTAGTCCCGAACAACTCCGGTCCGTATTACAACATTATCTCTGAATTGTGCATGCCAATGTTTCTTAAGTCGCATTCCACTTTCAGTAGTTTTTGTTGCTTTTAGTTGGTTTTGTATCTTTTATGAAGAGAGGATGTAGCGGCCCTTTAACAAAGGCTATTTTAATACATGAAATCTCCTCCAGATGTCGCCCCTGGGGGTGCTCGGTCTAAATTCAGGTGACACGTAGAGGTTGATTTTGGTTCACCTACATGCCCCTTTTGAAAGTAAACAACGAACGTCGCGGATGATTTGGGAGATTGTCTTTCGACAATTGCTAAAACATATATGAGAGGAAAAAGTTGTAGGTTTTTTCCCTCAAATATGTCAGAATGAATTGTTCATATAGTTGATTTAAAAGATTTAATTTGAAGCCATTCGAAGATCACTATGAAAAGTTGTATTGCTCGGGTAGTTGTCAATTTCTAAAATTTCACAAATATTTTCTCTCAATTTCGATTAAATGAAAAAAAAGTATTTTGACTTCAAGAAAGACCTACGAACTTTTCACTCAAAAACACCATTATAGAAATTTCCTTTGTTTTGAAAACAAGCTTTAAAATAAATAATTTTTAAATTTTGTTAGATAACAGAAAAATAATACACCACCGTAGTGAAAGGTGATGTAATAAATGTCATAAACATATTTAATTTGCTGATATAACAGTAATGGGGATGTTTTGCATTTGTAAAAATCGCTTACGCGGGAGGTCGAACAAAACCAAAATAATCTACAAATGGTCTACCGATGTAAATTTAAAAAGTTATAATATATACAAGAAAATTTAAAAAACCATTGGTTTTAGTATTGTGGTATTTATATGAAAATATGAGAAGAGTTTAATACGGTGCAATCCTCTATATTAAAAACATTGATAAGCATAACATGAAAAAGTAGAAATAAATATTTGAATTTATCGTGAGAAGTTATGATAACAGAGTAATAAAAATCTCATAAACTGACTATCTGAAATTGATTGCAAACCCCCACGTCCAAACTCTGTAGATACTTAGAAGTCATAAAGACTGTCTGCCAGGACGTGGCATTGAAGACGGAGTTTCTTAAACCAATGCCCAGTGTATTACCTACCTTCCATCTGGGGATGTGAGAAACTACCATGCTTTTTGTTCTATTTCTCAGTAAATGTTGCTATGCGTTTTGTCACACTATCTGTTATCATGAAAGATCTAATGATTGAACTGTACCCGCATACAAGCATCACTCAAATGAACGAGAAGTGTCTCAATGAAAGGCCCTCCGGGTTTAAACTCGCCTAAAGGACTATCCATTAACTTGCAATCATCCAACAGTATCACAGAAGTTTCTACAGAATTATTAAGGTTTAATTTACTGTTTAGACAGTAAGAGTCATATAGAACGCACTGGTCTCTAATTTTAGCCTCCTTCGTGCTTTTCCGTTGTTTTTCAGAAGTCTTAATTCTGTTTATTAGCCCTGCACGTAATGTAAGTGTATTTGCTTCTTGATAAAGTTAACAATTTTATATAACGTCTTTATTCAAGGAGATCAATTGTCAAAAATATACGGATATATTACTTTTAATTTCCGTAAATATTTATGAGATTTATATTAAATTTACTTTAACAGAAGATAATAAACTTAAATCTAATTTTTAAAGGAAGTAAATTCAAAAAAAGTAAATTTTAAAAATCCATCAGTTGAACATTACAGCCTTTATTCTACCTTATGCGTACATTAAGATTTAGATGCATGAATATATATAATGAAATACTGATAAATGCAGTAAATAACATTTCTTATTTGTGGCAACAACTTTCGACAAAAGCATGTTTCTGATAGAAGGAAACGTGCGAAATTCAATTATGCAGCAGTTCAGATCTCTCTTGCTCATAAGTGCGCCTTTCAGAGCAGTTCTTGAAATGCATTTTAAGCACTTTTCTTGATGCCCCTCTTTCTCCCATAGTATTCCTTTATTTCCCTCTGCACATTTTATTATTAATGTTTTCTTGTTTTAAGGTTTTAGAGGGAGAGACGCTTGGTGCCTCTGAGGATTATTCCGGATTAAAATTTAGAATCGTGGCAAAAGTTAGGTGATGGGGAATTATAGGACGGAAATTTTGAGTGCTCTTATCTATAATCATTCCATATTTTCTGGCGAATAAATTGTATAAACATTTCACTTGCGTTTAAAAATATTTTATGCTTTGAATGTATACACGTATAGGATGATATATATATCAAAAATTTTCTGCAGGGTAAGAAATTCTTCCCTCTTAGGAAGCAGAACTGCTTACGGTGGTAATTACAGTTGAATATATTCATAATTTTACTGATAGTAAAAATTTTTAAAGGTTAAGCTTTTAATTTGAATCAAAAATTTTCTATTCAAATGTTACTCATGTTGAAAGATTCCCGGGCCCTTGTGATAGACGACACTGTCTAATTCGGCCGAACGCATACGTTTACAAAGACTAGTAAAGTGTGCGTAAGTCTGAGATCAAATTATACGATTAAGAATACAGCTTTGACTCCATATAACACTTGCCGGGTTGCACCTACACAGGAGAAAGGTTGTGAACAATTTGTCAATGACTTTGAATCACTGTTAAAATTTTAGAAAAACCTGTCATCCACCCATCTATCTGTGGCGATACTTATAGAAATGCAAATTTTAATGCAATATGCGAATTTGAGCCCTAGACACGCCCACGGTACGAGTGCATTTCTTGCACATAAAAAGGAGCGTCCCGCACAGAAGAGACAGCTGCAGGGAATAGGACTTGCCTATGTTCCTGCCTTTTAACGTTGGATGATTCGTTCACCTTTATTGTTCACTGATTCTAATCATTTATTTATTGTGTAACCGAAGTAGTGGTATTAATGTTTGGCTATAATAAACTAATAATGTTTTTATCAAGTTTATCTCTAAAATTATTTTATTTACCATTACTGCACGCCTGGATAAGTTAATTCTGCTTCATGTCTAACCGGAAAGTGTCTCCCAAGCTTGCATTTCAGAATTTTGCCCCTCTGATCTATCCAGCCCAATCTTCCGATATCTCGTTACCATACCAAATTAAGTATACTGTGGAATGCCTATCAAAGGAACTTGGAATGCGGATGAAGTTCCAAGAGAGGATAAATAACTGGGCTATAGGTAACAAGTACTTTGTACCACAACAAGAGGCGGATCTGTTTATAAGCTTATTTGTCTTCAAACTAATAAATGGCCATATTTTTATAAATGAGGCGGTGAGAGGCAAAGTGGTGTAAGACAGTAAATCAAGTGGTGTAAGTCCAAAGTATTTTACTGCCAAAACTACAAAAAAAAATCCACTATAAATTAAACAAATTATAATTTATAATAATTATTATAATATTGCAAATAATAATTATTTGCAATTCCACTATAAATTGAACATGGAGATTACATTTTTGCCCTCAACTAAAAAAAGTTGAAAATGTGACTTACACCACTTTGCCTTTCACCGCCTCAAATTTAAAATTTATTTTTATGTTTCCAATTTGTACGTGCAAGTTGTATCGGGACTAACTGATATTAGTTACTATTATTATTATTTTTTTTAAGTTGCGGCGTACTGCACAAAGAATGTGTGTCTATGTAGCAATACATTTTTTTGTTTGATTTAGAAATCGATGTAAAGTAAGTTATTGTGAACACGGTTGGACCGAACCTACAATTATTAATGCTTTATTAACTGCGGAAGAAGAAGTATTACATACGGCATATTTATGCAGAAGAATGACATAATTGAATTTAATGAGTGAACATAACGTCAAAAAGGAACAAAGATAAGTTGTAAGCACCAAAGCCGGATGTAAATAGCGTCTGGTTACAACTTGGCTTTTTCAAAGCAAAAGTTGAAGTTATTTTTCTCCGAGCGAGGAAATTAATATATAGTTTATAAGGCATCTAAAATATGAATCTAAGGAAATGTTGAATCTAAATTATATAACTGATTCGGGAAGGAAAGAAACACACAGGACTGAAAAAATATGTACTTACAAAGCGAAATAGAAAACGTGGACTTCAGTTTCAGCGAAGTCCCCTTTATGTTATTTAGCACTTTTTATTACTTTACTTTACTCCACCTTTACATTACCTAAAGACGATGTCCTGTCTAAATCAGAAAAAAAGCGACTTATCTGAAACATACTATAACCACAGGCTTTTTACAGGTTACCTGAGGTTTGGTCAGATGTTCAGGGTAAGCGGGTCAAATTAAATTGAGGAAACAGAAGTTTAAAATGATATTATTCACACGGTAATATGTCATACATTGTTAAATTAGATACTGGCATCCCAAGTCAAGAAAAAAGGGTTATCATTTCTTAAACAAGGCAAGGTAATTGGGATTTTTTTTAGCGTAAATGGGGATCTTTCACGACATATTGAATAAGTAGAGCTGGATATTTGATTTAAAGCCGATTATGACTGCTTCCAAACATCCGTGCTTACCGCAGGCCTGTAATCAACATAGCATACACTATTTCCCCCCCAATATATATATATATATATATATATATATATATATATATACATATATATATATATATATATATATATATATATATATATATATATATATATATATATATATATATATATATATATATATATATATATATATATATATATATATATATATATATATATATGTAATATACCCATTACATCACGTCCTTAAACAATAGCATGAAAGGAAAAACTAGCTCATATTTACATGGCTGGAGCTAGACAGCCTGAAAGGAATAAAATTAAATTTGGTAGCAGTTGGGACGAATCGTTTATTAGAGCGACAAAAGTACATCTGTCCTTTCAGAAGAACGGTTCGGAAGTAATATCACCTTTCAACCTTAAGCGCGAGAGAGCGAGGTAGACCATGTGACTATCATTTGTAGGGTCAGCAGATTTTGGGGCTCGCGATGCGAACCCACTCCTGAATTCTAATATATACACGTGTAGAAATGCAAAGGCATGCGATTATAGGAAGTTCTGCTGCTAAGGGTTTTAAAGCGGCAAATTAAGAATACTGCGAATTGGATTTAGGAAAGGGAATTTAAATGCTAGAATGGAGGGCATAATATTTAATATATTACTTACTTACACACACACACACACACACACACACACACATATATATATATATATATATATATATATTTATAAATAAATTATTTAAAATGCTATATTTAAATTTGATAATGATGCCGAAAAAATGCTTATATGCTTCCGTATATTTGCGTCTGAATTCAGTTTCCCAGTTCGATTATTTATAACCCTAGCACTCAAACCTTACGTCCTTGAATTCACACAAATTTGCAAGTAATTAATGTTTACTTCACCGCCTAAAATAAGCCGACACAACAGTAAAAATTTCTGTTAATCAGAAACCAACACATTTTGCGGATGCCAAAAGACTTCGGTTGTATCTTAAAACAGAAACGGCCCTGCCTTTTTCCGCATTAAACTTTCGGGGATTTGAGGGCTTCAAGCGGTTTCTTATTTACATCTCCCAGACAAACTTTAATCCCAGATTATAAGATGCAAAATCTTCCGGGGTTCCCCTTGAGCCATTAAACAAAGCATTAGGGCACAAAACATGGGGTACCATAAGGCACGTAGGAAAAGGTGGAGGGAGGGGGGGGGGTCTTAAAACCTCCCAAGAACCACTCCCCGAGACGCGAACTCCAGAGTTAAAGGAATTCTCATTTTGCCGAATAATTAAATTTCGCCCTCTCCTTAGATATGAGTGATGACACAAAGAAAACACACTGCGCAGTTCTGGGGATTAAGAGCTAGGAAAGGGCGCCAAAAGATTGCATATGCAGCAGCTTGACTCTGAAAATCTTTGCTATGGCAATAACCCCATTAAAGACTTGACCCGTGTTATAGTAAAACAGAACAGTTGATGGGTTTATGCTGAGATAAATCATGGAAGGTGTTTTTTTGCTCGAGGTACGCCATTATTACAGCAAATCTAAATCGAATAGATTAATAGAATTTTATGCAAAAGTTTTACAAAGTTCATCTACCTCGGCCAAGTAATTGAACAGGTCGCGAGACAAAATTTCTAGAATCTTTCGCAATGTCTTAACTGTCTGAAACAATCCTGGCATGAGAGATTTTTCGGAGATAAAATATTGAATATTTCGCTCAAGTTTTTGGTGATATATTTCGTGCAAAAATAAAAATCATTTAAAAAATAAAATTAAAGAATTTTATGCTATAACGGGGGTAATTAGACCATAGATTTTCAACTTCTTTATACACTATACTTTTAACACATTAAGATTATACTAACAAGTATAATTTTCAAACAACTTTGTGTTACATGCATTTTCGCAAGTCATAGGGAGTAATAGGGAAAATTGTATATAAATATTAAAATACGAGAAACATCTACCCTATCCTAATTAATAGCTCTTAGAGTTTAATTGATACAGGCATATTTTGTTAATTGTCAGACATAAGATGCCATCTTACAGAAACTAAATGCGATCATTTAAAAAGATGACGTAAACCCAAAAACACACTGTCATTTAGTGCAGTTAATAAAAAATGTGACACTATTTGAAGTAGAGCCAAAAGCGTATATGGTTCCAAGAAATCCACGAAACCTCTAAAAACTAAAAGTCAGGATATTATATACCAATTTCTTCCCCCCTGCTTTTATAGTTTTCCTGGGTTTTTCGTGACTTTTCCTTCTGTATTGTGTTTTCATTACTCCATGATTTCTGCTCCTCTCTGTTTATCGCTTTGGGATTTCTACACTTCCGAGTTCTATTGTTATGGAATGGCAACACAGTCTAGGAGCATTTTTCCGGTCTTTGTTTAGTGAGCATGCATTCACTTGGTCTGCTCCCGAAAACAAAAGCTACGTCGGATTTAGATATTTGCGAATAGAAATTACCTTCTGGTCATTTAGATTTACTACTTCAGTTTTTCGACCAATAAATGATTTAAAAAATTCTTAATTTTTCAATAATTATTTTTTAAGTCTTTAATTTTCTCTTAGACTAAATTAGTAAGAAAAAAGCTCAATGCTTAAAGAATTATAGCGTTCCGACATTTTATATGCTATTATAAAGTTTTCCTCTCATTTTCGTTCATATCTTATTACTGTATCAACAATCAACTTCGACGGCCAAAGGCGTTTCGAATCTTTACAAAGTTAGGTATATTTTTCTCTTAAAAGACAGACACAAAGTTTGTTGCTGAAAAATTGGGGAAAAAAATTCCATTAAATAATGTTAGATTCTTGTCGAAACATTTCTAGCAAGAAGTGGGAAGGAAGAAAAAATATCATCATTAAAAATCCCCATTTTGTTCTTCCCTTTAACAACCAAGGATTAAAGATTTTTGTAGCTTGTCCGGTGGAGTCTAATACATAATTGTCAACGGCAGCAAGTCGCAAGGAAGAGATTAAGTAAAAACTTTCATCAAGGATATTTTGAAGACTTAAAAGTTACATAAATGTCGAGTAGTATTATCCCAGTTAATACCATCAGCTCATCTTTGATTATTTATACATTTTCATGAACAAAATTTACACTGATAGATACAGCTTCTTGGGATTAACGATACTATAAGCAATTGCAAATGGCATACTGAAAAAAAAAACTGGTCCATGAAGTTATTTAAGGGAACGGTGATGGTAAATTTAAAAAAAAATTTTAAAACTTTTTAGCAAAAAGGAATGAAATTTTTTACACATATACATTTCACTATAAGTATATAGAATACCTTAAAAGAAATTTTCATTCTTATTATAATTTTAAGATTTAAAAAAAAAATTAAAATTTATAAAAAAAATTTTAAATGCTCCTTGCGACTTAATTTTTGATATATTTCCTCGATTTTTCATCCTAATCACTTAAACTGTATTACAAACAAATCTGGGTATCAATTATTTAATCCCTTGAACAGTCAATTTTTGAGAGATTGTTTTCTGAATTCCATCCCGATTTTTATCAAAATTTTACCTTTTAATAAGTTATGAATCAAACTTATTTACCTTAATGAAGTCGAATTGTAAAATGCACAACCAGTTTCTTTTTAAATAGTACCAAGATTCTTCCTCATTAATTTCATGAATTTTGAACAAAAATTAAGTCGCATGGAGCATTTAAAAAATCAAAAACCTTGAAAAATCTCTTTTGAGAAAAACGGATTAAAAGTTTATTACTATATTTAGCTTTATTATTTACTTCGTAGAGAATCTGTATAAATGATTTTTTTGCTTGAAAAAATTTTGTACTGCTATCCTACAGAAATATATTTTCTACAATAACACAATCAATATTACAATAAAAAAAAAGTTGCTCAAATAAAGGTCCATGGTCCACTTAAGAAGTAAAAATACACTGCTGGCCACCCAAATTGCAACACCAAGAAAGACAAGAGATATCAAAACAAAATTTATTTTGTAGATAACATGTTGACCAAGTATCAAATGATTAAATTTATAGACTTATGTGCAGTGTGGTTCCTGCCAAAATCAGTAGCCAGAGTAGCCGCCATTGTTGGAGATCACCGCTGCCACACGCCTCGGCATTGATTCAAAGAGACTTTGGATGAGTTTTTTGGGTACAGCAGACCAAGCAGCTTCCACACGTTGCCAAAGTTGATCTGCTGTGGCAGCTGGGGATGGAATCTGGGTCAATCGTAGAGCAACCATGGACCACATGTTTTCTATCGGCGAAAGATCCGGAGAGCGAGGCGGCCAGGGAAGCAATTCAATCTGGCGATTGACGAAGAACCGTTGGACAATGCGTGCCAAGTGTGGTCGCGCATTATCCTGTTGAAATATGGCTGTGGGCAAGCCCTGAAGGTAAGGAAGGACAACTGGCTCCAACACCTCGGAGATGTAGCGCTGGCTGTTTAAAGTACCGGCAATGTGTACTAGAGGTGTGCGAGAATGATATCCAATACCGCCCCATACCATAATACCCGGTGCAGGACCAGTGTGGCGGTGCATAACGCAGCTGTTCAGCATCCTCTCTTCACGGTGTCTCCAGACTCGAATGCGACCATCATAGTGTTGCAGACAGAAGCGTGACTCGTCAGTAAAGACAATTTCATTCCATTCTGCCGTCCACATCCTTCTGTCATCGCACCATTGGCGGCGGAGACGTCTGTGGTTCTGCGTCAAGGGTAGACAAAGCAATGGACGTCTTGCGGACAGACCACTCTGCTGTAAACGGCGTCGAATGGTACGCGCAGACACTGGATGATGCGTTACAGTCTGCATGTGCTGTGCTATGGTTCGTGATGTGACTGAGCGATCCGTCACTGCCATGCGCACAATTTGCCTGTCATCACGTGAACTGGTGCGCTGAGGTGGATGCGATCGAACACGCCCGTCCGTCGTACCCTCCTGCATCCAACGATCACATATCCGCATTACAGTTGTTTGGTTTCGTCCAACACGACTACCGATTTCCCTGAAAGATAATCCACAATCTCGGTAGGCCACTATCCTTCCTCTGTCGAACTCGGATACTTGATCAAAAGATGATCGCTGTTTTCGACGAGACATAATTGATCGTTTTTTATAAAAAACCACAAGAAAAACACAATTGCCGAACTTGAAATCGTCGAAATCTCCAAGCCTTAAATAGCGCTTTGAAGTGGCGCCACAGGCGCGCGTGATGTGCGTCTGCGCTGAAATTCTAATCATTTGCATATCTCACCTCCGCTAATGCATGTTGTAAATTTCATGTTATTTGCATGTTTCCTTCAGGGTGTTGCATTTACAGTGGCCAGCAGTGTACATAAAAACACAGTATTTAGGTACATTTTTCAATTATTTTCTTCTGAGCACTGAAAAACATCTTTTAATTTTAATACCTTTAGAGTTTAAGATGGCTTGCAAGTAATATTCTATGAATTATGTCTGTTCAGTCATGCATGTTGTAGGAAATATTTTGAATTTTAATTACATGCTTAGTTTTTTAGACTGGCTTTAATAAAGGATAGAATATTAAGGACAGTTACACTACCTGTCGAATGATAAAGAAAATGCGTAAGTTGAGAGATTTAGGGAGTAAGTCTCAGCTGTATAACGTTTTAGAGTGCCGGTCCTGGAACTTGTATGCCACAGGCCGGAAGATATTTTGAAATGCGGGGGGAAAATATGGGCAATAGATTCACGATTTACACCGCAGCACTAACAAAAAACAGAAATACGACTAGATACTTGAAATTTTCTGGCTTTTTAAGGAGTATATAAGGGTAAAATTCAGGGTGCGGTGGTCCGGTTGGCAAGTACAGTGGGCCAGTGATCTGAATGTCCCTGGTTCGATGCTCGTCGCTTCAAATCCATCGCCGTGTTCACTAAGGGGGGCCGGGGCAAGTAAAATAGGGCGTGGCTACAATGTCCTCCAAGTTCTCAAATTTACTTCTGTAGGTGCGGGATAAGGTGTTCCGGCCTCGTCCCTTGACACGGTTCAAAACTACGGGACCGATGTTCTTCGAGGTCAAGTCAGACTTACGAGGTCAAGTCAGACTTGTGGTACCTCGCCTTAAAGTGAAGCTGCGTACTACCCTTCGCCAAGGACCTAGGTCCTTTGGACATGGTGTAGGCTTTCCTACACCAAGCGGATTTGAAACAACAGGGTAAAGTTCTGCAAGCCAACTGGTTTGTTTTAAAGCTTCTACACGTTGGCTGAAAAAAAAATATTTTGTTAACGGCGAAACTGTTTTATTTCCCAGGAAAGGCTAACTATGTATAAGAATTCTAAAATACGAAGAAGAAAAAAAGGAAAAACTTTCGAGTATTTTGAAAAATTATATTAAACTAGAAATGATAACATCACAGTTATTCGTTCCCCAAAACAGAGAGGCTGCTTCTTAAAATAATAAACTGAGTTGTCGATATTGGGAGCTTTCTTTAAAAAACACAAGAAATTACTCCTCAAATTACCGCCTACGTGGTGTAGTGGCTAGCGTACTGAACTGCCACTCAGTTGGCTTGGGTTCAAATCCCGAATAAGGCTTGGTTGTCGCACACAAAGAGCAATGTTGGCCCACCTGTATGGTGCTGCCATATAGGTGAAATATAGGTCAAGTAGTAATATAGGCCGAATAGCCAGCAAATAGCGGTGAAAAACAAAAGACGAATGTCTCACGACAAAAGTGCCTCAACATTAGATTGCCTCATCATAAAGAATGCAAGGAATGGACCCCAAAACCACTGAATGGACCACTGTTCTGGGGTAATTTCAGGTCCTAAAGGGACTTGAATTCCAAGAAGTTGTCATACTATCGAATATAAGACATCATTACATTATATGTTGACATTAGCTTTAATTTCACTATCTATGGAAAGAAAGCGATCCAACAGGTGATAAGAGGTCCGGTGAATTGCATTTTACGTAAAGAAAAGAGTCAAGCCGCTAAAAGTTTTTTAATCATTATAAACTTTGTATAAGTATTGTTTAAATCCTCTGCACCCAAGACCGTGATGTAAAACAATAAGGCATGCAACAGAAAAATTTCAAGCAGTGTAACCCTGGGTAATTAAATGAAATTTATCGGTATAAGTCACACAGTTTAACGTTAAAAACACTCAAAATTCTGCACTCTTTCGCATATTTCGTACCCGAGAAACGTTTCTACACAAAATTTATAGAGTTTGCCTAATGAATACCTCGCAGCTGTAGTTAAAAGATCTTCCGGTATTCTTTGCTCTCCCCCTTCGCAAAGTGCAAACATCCCCTTTATCAACCGGTCTCCAACACAAATACCGGATTAAACCGGAGTCGTTAAAAGCGATTCCCTACAACATTTTGCAGTTTGTGGGGAAATACCTCGGTAGTTTTATGCGTATAATCTCCCGGCAGTGCCGCGCGCTCGTCGTTATCACATTTTTACAGAGGGAAACTAGTTTTATGCCAGATTAAGCAGCTAGAGCGCCCATGTGTATCTATTATCCCTCAACGTGTTGAGGAAATACGACGCAAAAGAAAAAGCTAATTACGCAAAGAAGAAATAAGTACATCGTTGAGCAGAAGTTTTTGAGACAGGTCGAATCTCTGCAGGCATTTTTATGTACATCCAAGTAAAATTTTGTTGAATAACTCTCCATTGTTGATCACCTTTCATTGCTGGTATATACAGATCTATATACAGGCGAACTCGCTTATGACGAGCAATAAAGGGCTTATACTTATCCTTGCTAAACTAGAGTGTTCGTAAAAAGATTTTAAAAAATAGATATACTTTTTCTACAAGTACAGGAGAAACTAAGCTGGTTAATTGCTTTTGTATTTATTATTTTTTCTTTTGTCGGTAATTTTCGTCGGATATAACTCGTGCCGTGAAACAAATTGGCGCCAACACTTCTCGTTTAATGGAAACTTTTTTCCGTCTGTTCCAAGCCATTGACTCTGTGAATAGAGCTTCTGATCGAAATTCCTCGTCTCAATCATCATCCGCTTCATTACTTCGTACAAGCTGCATATTATCACTGAAATACAAGTTGCTCTTGTTTGTATTTAAGAGGTAATATCTTAAGTTGGTATGTCAGAAGTAATCAAATCGTGATCGATAGGAAGTTTTTAAAAGTCAGAATCACACATTTCTATATTTTTTGTCGACTGAAGCAAGTCATGAGCTTCCTGTTTCTCTTCGGTTTAGTCCATGTTCAGAATTCTTTGACTATCGGTAACAGAACAATTTTTTGTCGACTCAAGCAAGTGACGAGTTTCCTGTTACCCGTCGGTTAGTCCATGTTCAGAATTCTGTGGCTACCAATAACAGAAAATATTTTTGTCGACTCAAACAAGTCATGAGTTTCCAGTTACTCGTCAGTTAGCCCATGTTCAGAATTCTTTGACTGTCGGTATCAGAACAATTTTTTGTCGACTCAAGCAAGTGACGAGTTTCCTGTTACCCGTCGGTTAGTCCATGTTCAGAATTCTTTGGCTACCAATAACAGAAAATTTTTTTGTAGACTCAAGCAAGTCATGAGTTTCCTGTTGCTCGTCGGTTTAGTCCTTGTTCATAATTCTTTGACGACCGGTAACAGAACAATTGTTTTTTCATGAAATGAATAGAGACGAAAAAAAATTTACCGAAGTAATACGACAAATTCAAGAAATCTTTCCTTTTTTTATTATACTTCTTTATAGCTTCGTACATTGGAAAAATGACAATTCTTTTATTATTTCCTCTCTAAACTCAGTTCTTGTTAATTCAGGGATCCCTATAAGCAAGCTTTACCCCATTTAATGAAGAAACAGGATATGAATAAAAATTTAGCCAATCTATTACTATTGACTAAAAGTAATAGATCTTGATTTGAAACGAAAAAAAGTTATGAATTCTTCTTAGTAAGACACAAAACGCCACATTTTCTAATGAAAGAAGAAAAATCCACAAAAGTTGCTACTGAAAACTAGCATATAAAGGAAAACCAAATAAAAATTACAAATGAAATGAAATTAATTAGTAACATCTCTTTAATACATGTGCAAAACTATCTTTAAACAAAGGTTTGTGTGAGAAAGATACGTTCTTTTAAAAACACCCCTTAGCCCTGAATAATCAGTCCTTCAAAAAAAATCGTGGTAAAAGAGGAATTCAAGAACTAAGGATGCGCTGCGCTCCTTCGTAGCTTGCCAAATCACTCTACACAAAAAGCAAAGTTACAGTTAAGAAATTTTCTTAGTATTGAAAAAACATGGAGCATATTTGCATGCAATATATCAGCAGTGCTTCCAGAAGCATCGTACTGAAACTAGTTTATAGAGACTTAAATGCAAAAATCGGAACTACTATAATATAAAGAAACTACTATTATATAGATATTGATTTTTTAAATTCTTGGTATAATATTTAACATTATTTTACAATAAATTATTGAAATTACAGTAGTTAAATTTGAAGAACTTACAAAATTTTAATTCATTAATTTATTTATTATAAAAAAATTAATATTTAAATATGAATTTTTGCTCCAAATGCATTTCCAAAACCTTTGAAAGATCTGTACGAAAGTCCGGGTCGTTACTTTACAATGCATCACGGAAAATAATATAGACTACTTTGAAAAGCCTTATTCCTTCTTTCTCCCAGATTTCATTCTCTTGACATTTTGCTGTCGCTACATAAATCCCCATCTTGCCTTTAATTTGTTTCCTCAGAGTTATCTTTCTGATGTAACCACAGGGCTTAGTTTTGAAGGTCAATAGAAAGCTTGGTTTCGAAAGGTCAGCTATGTACGAAACGTAAAACGTGAGCAATTTTTATATTAAATTGAGTTTAATCAAAATCCAGATGCATTTAAAAAACTCCAAGAAAAAGATAGTAACACTACCGAATTCTGAAAATGTAAGTAAATTTAATGTTTCGCATATATATATATATATATATATATATATATATATATATATATATATATATATATATAAGACAAAGTTGAAAGTGAAAAACCAGTATATGCACAAAACCACTGCAGCCAGGAAATAAAAACATGAAAAGATAAGTGAAAAATAGGGTTTTGACAGCATCTCTTTATCAGCAGTGCCGATACTGTCTAAAAACCAATGGATTGTTTCTTATAAGTATGATCTGAGCAATAAATATACTTAGACACCGTACAATCCAATATATATATATATATATATATATATATATATATATATATATATATATATATATATATAAGACAAAGTTGAAAGTGAAAAACTAGTATGAGCTCTAAAGCTACTTGCAGCCAGGAGCTAAAAACATATAAAGATAAGTATTAAATATATATTTTAGACAGCGTCTCGTCATCAGCGGTGCCGATATATATATATATATATATATATATATATATATATATATATATATATATATATATATATATATATATATATATATATATATATATATATATATATATATATATATATATATATGTGTGTGTGTGTGTGTGTGTGTGTGTGTGTGTATAAAGAGAAAGAGAGGAGTAGGGTTATAACCTCAACCACCTATATCTCTTTATTACACATAGGACATGTAAGCTTGCGTGTGCTCATGTCTCTGAGAAGAACATGTTTTAGTGTAACGTTAAAGTACTTGAAGTGGCCTTTTAATGCATAGATTCCTACGAAAAATTCATAAAATAGTATTCGCATTAAAATCAAGTACATTTCTGTTGAGTAAATTCCTATGCCTAAGCTTTTGGCTTTGCGAACCATTAGGCTTGTCAAGAACAATCTTGGGAAATAAAACCGAACTGAAAGAACCGGTGGCAGGGGCCAAAAAGGATTTACTCGGACGGTGGTAGAAAAATCCTTCTTGGTCACTGTGGAATGATTTTGCCATATTTGGCACATGATCGCCAAAAACAGAAACATATTTTGAATACAAAGACTACTCTAACAGTTGTTTTAAATATAAGATCGTTGAATGCATGTGTATGAAATTAAAATTGCATGTGTATGAAATTAAAATTTCTAAAACGAAAATTATGAAAAAAATATATAATAAACGTAAAATGAGAAAATTAATCTTTGGATTTTATACGAAGTTTCTATGAAATTGCGCTGTAGGAAACTCTATAAAATGTCCAGAAAACAAAATTACAGGAAATCAAACGTTTTTGTACATATAGCATCATATCAGGTATCTCCCAATGATAATTTTAAGATATGAATATATTGTAGTAAAGCGCTTTTAAATAAAAAGCTGGCTTTATTACATGTTTGCGATAAAAGTCGGAATCAAACTTATCGCCGACAGATAATTATAGAATAGAGTGGAGTTATTTAGGACGTAGCCCGTGCGAGACAGCTTTATGAGCTTTGAAGATGGAAAGGTCTGAGATGGAGACACAGATTAGATGACGGAGCCGAAAGGTGACGTTATGTTACAAAAGCCTTTTATGTTAAATTTATGGTAGTACGGATTGGAAAGTGGCCACATGCAAATCTTGGGTGGTCCAAAAGGGCAGGCAGTGAGGGCGTGATGTTTTTGTGTTCAGAAGCCAATGAGAAAGTATGAAGGGAGTATAGCGAATGAAAAGATTACGGTGTCCGGAATGGCTGATTGAAGTTTATGAGAAGGTGGAGTCATGGGTGTGAAAGGGGATTAAAATAAAATATATAGAGGAGATCTTGGGAGAGAAGAAAGAGAGAGTCTTGATCGGGGAAGCTGTAGGTCCCCATCTCCAGCAAGACTTAAAAAGTTGCATTTTAAGTGGACCTGAGGGTTCCACCTAAATCCGTTCCGGCGACTGTGTGGGTAGAGAGAAGAGCTCCCCAGATTTCATACGATAACTTATAGAAAACGACTGCTTTGACTAAGTAAAATAGAGAGGTCTGCATTCGAATTGCAGCAGAGACGAAGAGACCTAGCTCCAGTGCCACAGCAGAGAAGCGATCCCCATCTCGAATGAAATAGTGAAGTGACACGACGAGGAGAGCCCATCACCCAGTTCCACGACGAGAAGAGATCCCCATCTCGAGCGAAATAGTGAGTGTACACGTCTAGGAGAGACCGATTACGATATCAACTACGAGAACTTGATCCCTCATCTTGAAAGAAATAGTGACAGCCCCCTGCCCAGTGGAGCAGTGTGACCCCGAACCCTCGGCGAGGCGAGAAGGCCAAAATAGCAAAGTTGCTAGATGAAAAGAATTTGGGGTGAGTGTTAAATCCAAATTTGATTTGTTCAGTTCCAGTTTGAGCTAGGTGATTTAGTTTTTTTTTTCGTAAGGGATGAGTTTTAAGTAAGATAGTGTCTTAGTGTTGAACTAATAGATAAGTTTATTTGTTTTGTGCTCGGGACGCTCCCTAACCTTTGAAAAGTAGTAGTAAATACAATTTGTGAGAGATAAATATATTGTGCATTGATTTTGAAAAATGAAAGATTCTTTTTTTATACTTGTAAATATTAAGTATGTAAATAAACTAAGTTTTGTTATGTTAAAATCTATTAGTTTGTCTAAATTGAAAGTTGTTTTTGTTAAATTACATGATCTAAAATTGAGAATAGTTTATTGGCTTTTGTTCGTTTGCTAAATTAGACATCCAGGGCTTTGGGTTGTATTCAACAAAATAAATAATAAAACACAATGCACCCAAATAATTTCTAAAAAAAAAAATAAATTGTACTAACCAAAATAATTTACGATACATGCCCAACCAACTAAAGCTGGATGTAGCAACACGACATATATTCGTATGTATGTATATATGAACATATTCGTATGTGTGTGTTCAGATTTGAGAAGAGGTCGATATAGGCATATAAATACATGAATTGTTAAAACCTGCATTATATGGGAGGGAACCGAACAAATTTCTTTATTCTTCTATTACTCCGAAGACACTGTTTGGCAATAATAAAAAATAGGAACCAGATCTCCTAACTTGAAACTGTATTTTCTCAAATTAACTACCCTGGTGATATAAAAAATTCTTGTCTTTTTAAAATGCTTGTCTTTTCCCTACAACTTCACTAGATATTTTTTAAACCATCAGTACAGTGGCTCTATAACTAAGATTAAAAATAATGTATAAAATGAGTCCTAATTTCAAATCAAATTAACAGAAGTCAGAAAAAAAGAATCTTAACGTAGCCCATAATTACATTATTTAAAAAATTTCCTTCACTGCGTATTGTTATACTCTAAAGATAAAAGCCGGGAAGTAAGGAATCTTATATTTTGGGAAGGCTGTATTTGCTGATGTCGTGTTCTGTAAAATTCTGTAAAAGGTGCCAGCAGCCAAACACCAACACCTCACACTGAAATTTGTAAACTATAGAATCGAAAGAAAGCGTATTAGCCTTTCAGACAATGGCCAATAAAGATTGTTAGGATTTTCAGTTTTCTGTCCACAAAACAGTATAAACACAATATATAACGCTATAATGAAAAAAATTAATTTTTTGTTAAAAAAGAAAAGACTAACATGAATATCCCACTCATCCATAAGATTTTATTTTCGAACCTGAAACTATCCTTCGAAACTATCCCCATTGGCTTCATACTCTTTCGCTTTTAATTCCGTCGCCAAAAATCTATGCTTTTTCGATGGAGGACACTGTTTATCGACACCCCCTCCAGCACAAAGCTTTCGCAGGGTCTAAACGAGAAAATGGATACCTTAGAGTTTTCGAACTTTTATTTTTCACGAAATTTCGTTTTTACGCTTAAGAATATTTTAAATCATTTTTTCAGGTGAAAAGAATTTCGTTTAGCTTCAGACTTTATAAATCTTTTCCAAGGATTATCCTTGCAAAGGAGTTCACTGACCGACACGTCAAGAAACGATCTTAGAAACGAGATAGCGCTAAAGAGAATACTTTTTCGGAATTTTATCAGGCTTTATAAAAAAGTAAATGGTTTTTTTTATAGAAGTAAAACTCGACGAGGTTGAAAACAAAGTTTTAGGTCCGATGTCAAATTTATGATGGGGTATTATCTTTTAAAACGTAAGTTGAAAATACTCTCTTTCAATAATTATAACACAGAAATATCAATTTATGCAAACTGTATTAATGGGTATATGTGAAGTTGTATGCTTAGCTTCATTATATCACATTCAGGTCATCGAACAGACTCTCAGAATCGAATGAGCTGGTCAGCTGCGTCCTAGTGCACTCGCGAATGACATAAAAGCAAGACTGCCATGTATCATTTCACAATGACATTTTAACTTAAAATGTCGAGGTGGGCAAAGAAGCAAGTTGGTAGGATTGTAGGATGTTATGCTAGTGGTTTGTCTATCAGAAATACTGCAGAGCGTTTGGAAACACTCCAAAGGTCGATGATTTTGGATTCAGTTCCTAGTGTAAAGAAGAACATTGCATCTTTACTATGAAAACGTACAGGCAGAAAAAATAAGTGATAGGAGGCGTTGATGTCTAAGGAGAGCCGTTACGACTAACTGACGCATTACTGCCCAACAATTAAGCTCACAGATGTGTGAATTTGCTGTAAACTCTGGACACGCGGCTTTCGGTAACAAATTCATTTCACGAATATCTACTCTCATGCGATGCCTCCATAGTTCTAACTGCTGCTTTACGACTGTCATGATGCAATGAACATGTCTCCGAGACATTAAAGCAATGGAAACGGATCCTATTACTGATAAATCCAAATACACTACTCACCAGTCAAATGACTGCATGTGAACATAGTGACAGCCACAGCAATGATATTTACTGGAGCTTCATTTTCTACTCTTAAATTTGGAGAAGTCGGCGTTCCTTTTTGAGGCTGATTTACGTCGCAGAGGACCGGCTGATTGGCTGGGGTTGATAAATGTATTAACCAGGAAGTCTGTCTTGAAATCCTTCACAATTACGCTTAACCAATCCTCAGATAATTGAACGAAGATGAGCCCTGTTGGTACTTGGGTGTTAGTGCCCCAAGGGGCAAAAGCAACATTTTTTACGCAAAGAAGCGTATAATAATAATATTTTCACTAGATGCCACAGAGATTTGATCTTAGTGTAGTCGAGAGAGCATTAATAAAAAATTAGAAACACAGGCCAACTATAATGCAATAGTTGGAGGGGGGGGGGAAGGGGGGTTACTAATAGAATAGAAGCGTATCGCTGATTTCTAAAATATGAGTATTATCTAAAACATGCCTCTGGGATAAGTGTATGTTTTACAGCTAAAAGTGGAACAACCCAATACAAGTGTATGTAAATGCCATTTTTTATTTCCATTCTAGATGTCCGGCAACTCTTGTCAGTAGAGTGTGTTACGTCCCACAAAGGAACTCTAAGGAAAGGACTCTGAGGAAAACATATTTTAGGTAGCAATGCCTAATGTCCATTATATACCTAGAAACAAAAGTTTTGATGATGCTATATGGGGCAGCATAGACAGAAACAGAATACCCAAGACTGTAGAAGCCACAATTTAATAAGATACTTCTTATTAAAATGCATGAAACTTCCATTGATCTCGTCGGGAATAAAACACAATTTTATGAGGACTTCATAACAAGTAAACATTTTTCTATGGTTGCTTCTTAGTAACAATTCATCACTGCTATCCAAGAAGAAGGAAGTCCATATTCTTTGAAAAATACCGAAAAATTAGTCTGAGAATACTGTAAAATCTTGACTATAATACGCACATGTGTATAATACGCATGCTTGATTTTGCGCGAAATTTTCGGAAAAATTAAAATTCGACTATAATACGCACCCATAACTTTTCAATATTTTATTTAAAAATTGCACAAATATTTATCAACATAAATAAAATTTGTAATAAAATAAAAGAAAACGTCAAATTTGGTAGAAAAAATCTTAAATTTCTAATTCAAAATAAACAATACTGTGAAATTATCAGTCTTAATCATTTTCAATAGAATACAGCTCCTTTATTGTTTGTCGTTTATACAATGTTTAAAACTACTTTTATTTGCACACGAGTATAATATGCACCCTCATTTTTGTGGACTAAAATGTGAAAAAAAGTGCGTATTATACTCAAGATTTTACGGTACTGCATTGGGAATTTTTTTTCTATTGATTTAACTCAAAGTTTGATGAACAATTCTACATAATTAAAATTGTCATAAAATATTTAATGCCTGCAAAATAATGTTCATAGGAACCTTCAGTTCACGGTATTATCAAAATAAAAACAAGATCTAACCACTAATGCAAAAACACTGTGGGGATGCCTCTCGCATTTCTAGCTGCAGCGCAGAAATCTGACTTCCTGACCAGGGATGGCTGACCAAAAGGGATTTTCGTCCCGAAATTCGGGTCAATCCCTTTAGCTTCTGCTTCCGAGATTCAGAGACACGTAATGATTGCTTTGGACAGTCTAATGCTTTACGAAGCCACAAGAGCCCAAAGAAGGAACATAGAAGAGAAAACAGAAAAATTATGCGTGTTCCCCCCTTTTCCCTATCGCTCATTTCTTCTTTTCTGTATCGATAGCAGTTTTTTTCCAAACACATTTATGGACAGGCATAAAAGATTGATCAAGTAAAATGAAGTGTAAAAGGCAACTAAACAGACGCATGCACAACAGACTAGTTTTGAGGATACGGAAGCTATAAACATATCACGATTTTAAATACCGGACACCCTATAATTGACAAATAATATAACAATTAATTGACAAAGTCATTTCCGTATCTACATTTATCAACACATTTATGCATCATCTGCATTTATGAAAGACGAATGAAGATAAATTACTGATAACTTACCCTGACAGGCATGAATATTTTCTATGAGAAAAAAAGTAAAAAAATAATATAAAAGTTGCGGTACATAGTTGAAACTGAAGCTTAATAATAAATTTAATTTAATTAAAATATAATCAGTAATTGTCAATTTCACTACACATATAATTAGTTATATGTATGTGAAGTTTATGAAGTTGAAACTGCAACTTTAACCCAAAATACTGAATATTAATGCTTATATATATATATATATATATATATATATATATATATATATATATATATATATATATATATATCATATATTATATATGCTATTTTCATATGTTTTTAAACAACTATCGTTTTTATTCATATTATGTTGATTTTTTATTAATTAAAAATTAAGGGTAATTAATTTCGATTCCGGAAGTTCTTATTATTTTTATTTTATATGCTTTTTCACTTACGAATTATTCAAATGTTGGTTAAAAAACTTATGTAATTTATACATTTGCGTGAGTTTAATTATTGTAATTAATAAATTTATATTTCTGGAGAGGATGTTTCAGGTTTTAGTGGTACTATGATGAAAGGCTGAATTCACCAAAATTCTGAGGAGTTTATTATGGAGAGAAAAGGAATTTAATATGTAGAGGATGTTTATAGGAGTTTAATGTGTAGAGGAGTTGAATGGTTTGCAGCCCTCAATCAAACACTTCATTTTTTAAGAGGCAACGCTAGAGTCATATCATGGTTCTATTGGAAATTTCAGCTAAACCTGTAATTTCAGCTTCTTTTTTTGTCCAATTGATAAAAGGTTAAATCTAGCTGAATTCTGAGGAGTTTATTATACTTTTATATATTTTTTTATTGGGTTTTCATTTTATTCATGTGTATAAGATTTCACATGTTTTTTCTATGTTATTTATAACGTGTTTAGTTTTAAATTAATTTTGGTTAGCAAACATTACACAATTTGACATTTTTACTTTTCAGATTTTAGCGCTTCAATGATGAAAGGCTGAAATTCCTGAATTCTGAGATGTGTATAACATTTCACATATACTTTTTCTATGTTATTTATACTGTGTTGATTTTGGTTAACAAATATTGTTAAAATCCCGGGCAATGCCGGGTACTTCAGCTAGTTATATATATATATATATATATATATATATATATATATATATATATATATATATATATATATATATATATATATATATTATATTATATATATATACACATATATATATATATATTATATTATATATTATATATTATATATATATATATATATATATATATATATATATATATATATATATATATATATATATATATATATATATATATATATATATATATTTGCCATTGGCATTAATTTTTTGTCGCTCTCCCTCTAAATTTTTCTTTTTTCAATGATAATTTTATTGTTTATATTAGACTTTTACTTCTTATTTCATGAGCTCTGGAAGAAAACAAATTAAATGAATTTTAAAAGAGATTAAAAAATGCATAGGAACAGAAAAGGAATATTATTTTAAGGTCTTATTGCATCAATTGCTGTAAGATTGATCTATGGCCTTGCACAATAGTTCATTGTTGTTGAACAGAGTCGCAGAGCACCGGTTTGGTATACAAAAGATGTTGAGTTCGATTCCTGAGCTCGTTTTTAACGACAGAAGAAGTTTCATTGATTCCGAAATCAGAGACTGGGTTATTATAATGTAACAGTTGCAAAGAACATCGCATAACTCAAAGACTTTTCAGTATTTTTGTCAGAATACTCTACATAAGCCAGTCATGTGTTCAAGACCATTGTGAATGCATTTCGCATTCTATATCCTCAAGGTTTCCATATGGGTACTGTAAGCACATTCTTATACTGTAATTATAATGCGCATAGTGTTACAAACAATTCGTATGTACAAAGTTATGCAAATGAATAAATCCACATTTTTCTCCCTGCAAGATTTAGTGAATAGGTAATAAGCCAAATAGAATTTAAAATCAATCTGCAAATTATGCGACGGCAAGGAACTTTTCCTATGTTATTTATATCGTGTTTAGTTTTTAAATTGATTTCGGTTAACAAGCATTCGACAAATTGCGATTTTTATTTTTCAGCTTTCAGTGGTACAATGATGAAAGGTTGAATCTACCTAAATTCTGATATGTGTATTACATTTCACATGCTTTTTTCTATGTTATTTTTACTGTGTTTAGTTTTTAAATTGATTTTGGATAACAAACATTAGACAATTTGGCATTTTTACTTTTCAGCTTTTAGTGGTTTATTATAGATGTATATATTTCATGTTTTACTTCTCAGATTTTTTTGCTCCAATGATGAAAGGCTAAATCTAGCCGACGTTTTAGGAGTTTATTATAAATTTTTTTATTTTTATTCATGTGTTTAACACTTCGAATGCTTTTTTTTGTGTATGTTATTTATACTGTGTTTAGTTTTCAAATTGATTTTTCAAACATTCGACAATTTGACATTTTTACTTTTCAGCTTTTAGTGGAACATTGCTGAAAGGCTGAATCTACCTAAATTCTGAGATGTGTGAAACTTTCACATGCTCTTTTTCCTGTGTTATTTATACTGTGTTTAGTTTTTAAACTGATTTTGGTTAGTAAATATTTTTAAAATCCTGGGCAACGCCGGGTACTTCAACTAGTAAATAAATAAATAAATAAATATATACATATATATATACATACATATATATAATATATATATATATATATATATATATATATATATATATATATATATATATATATATATATATATATATATATATATATATATATATATATATATATATATATATGTGTGTGTGTGTGTGTGTGTGTGTGTCTGGTGGCTTTGCTACAAGAGCAAAGTCACAACCTCGCAGTGTCATGCATTTAAAGATCACAGAGAAAGATGCTCCCTAAGACCTCACAAGATATGTCACGTCTCGTCTGCAACAGAATTAGATTCCGACGCATTTCAACCCATAGTAACTATCATTTAGCACTCTTTAAATCCAACGAAAGCTACACGCCATCGATTGCTGTAGAAGGTTAGTTGCCCACAAGCCTCTTATTACTCAATTGAATGTCAGCAGATGTAGTAGTGTTTAGCTGATTGATCTTGGATTAATTCTTGAGGTCATATATGGAAGGATAAATCATCCTTTCAGCTCTTTAAGCCACGAACGTGATAGGAATTGGTATTTATAGGAGGAATACTCTTTTCCCGAGTGTATTGAACCAACTGTAAAACTTCAAAGGTGGATTTTTTATGGTTTGGAGCTAATCATGATGAAAAGAACAAAGCTTTGACTGAAGTGACATCAGATATTCATTCAAAGAGCTACAATAGGTTGTACAGTATGTACAACAATGCAGAACTTCGAGACAACGTGAGTTCCCATGACAGGGCCTGATTCCAAATCATCTGTGTCCGGCCGAGTCCGGTTTGAAGAGTACTAAGAACAAATGTTCAACTGACCAGCGGAAAGAAGGAGCTGAAATCATATCCATACTTCCGGGGAAATAGACACGCGTAATTAGAAGAATGGAACTTTAAGAACGTCCTAGTTTAGTCGAGTTTTAGCCGGGTTAAATGCCGAAAACTTTAAAATCATAGATTTCAATTAGCTTGTGGTTAACTTTTTAATGAAGTGAAAAGACATTTCCGTAGATTATTAAAGTCACCAGATTAATCCCAGTGCCTTTCCCATATTACGCATAGTGATGAGAGAAAAGTATGAACCATCATACATACACACCCCACCAAATAAACAACGCATGAGTCAAACCACTCTTTCTCTGAAGAAAAAAAAACCCTCTCCTATAATCTGACTTTAGTAAATTAGCTTTGTTATTTTCTGTTTTATCCGTTCTCTAATGGAGAGACGTTTTGATGCGGAGCGAATGTTAGAAAAAAAAATAAGATAAGAAAAAAAATTAGGAGTATAGCGCGTTCACTTGCGTTACTTCTCATTTATTTTGACATTTGCTGTTCGAAGCTTTTTACAACAATGGCAATTTTTTGGCCCGATTCTAATTGTTGCTTAACGTTTCTGCTCCTTTCCTGGAATGTATTGGATCAGAGGAATAAAGCTAGTTACTGAAAATAAGAGTTATGAAAAAATATTTTATGGTATGTGTTCATTAAGATAGACTCTTTGTTTTCCCCGATTTTTTTGCCCCTCCGTTTTATTTCGTTTAATTCTCTTAAAGTGACTGGATAGTCAGTCTGCAGGAGGAGCCGGATCGGGAAAAGTTGATGTTCATTAGAAATAAATTGTTTCTTTGTTTTCGACTTTTTCTGCAGATTAAAGATTTTTGAGATGTATAACAAAAACAACAATAAAAGTTATTAAGGAATAAAAAGTTTTCAAATAGAAGTCATTTTTAAAAATAAGATTTCCGCTTGGGAAAAACGTAACAAATATGTCTGAGTACGCATGGAGTTTGGATAGAAATGCAAATCTTTGAGTTAAGAAAAGGGCATATTCTTCCTCTCTATAATAATATAAAAAAATCAAGCTAGTAAATTACTGTACATCCATCAAATTTATAGTAGATATCAGTTTTTAATTATAATACTACAGAGTAACACACAGCCCTTGAGATTCTAATAGCGTTCATCGAGATGGACTCTTTGTTCTTCCTCTTTTTTTTCTGCGTTTTATTTCGTTTAACTTCGTTACTGCGCGTGATTATATATATATATATATATATATATATATATATATACCGTAAATTGGGGTTACTTTGTGACGGATTTTAAGTTTTTTCCTGTTCCAGCTGATCAGTATTAAAAGCAGACCAAAACAAACAATTGCAAAACATTGATACATCCTTTCCTTACTTAGTAATATATTGCGCTAACCCGAATCTTTAATTACCATTGAGAAATTAAGGTTAAAATGTGTGGCAAAGTTGCCCTGTCGAGTGGGGCTACTTTGTAACATCTGTGTTTTCGCCTTGAAATCCAAGAGGAAAACTTACTTGACTCAAAGTTAGACTGTAAAACGCTTATCAAAAGCTTGATACACAATTATATATACCTATTACACATACTGGATAGCTTTATCTATATCTTTGACATCAAAGAGACCTCGGATGCCCATGACAGCCATCAGTTCTTTCAGAAGATGAGGAAATTCGTCTTTCGTCACATTCTGCCCCTTCGGGTAGTTTTTTTCCAGATAGTCAATACTTCTTTCTCTCCAGTGGTATTTTAGAGAACGTTAAAACACTGAGCGGTTGGAGGAGGTGCGTCGACTTTGTAGGTTATTTTGTGACAGTGTCAATGTGTCACAAAGGAACCCCGTCACCTTTCGATATTTAGGGTATGTTCTCATATCTCTCGGAAATATCACTACATAAAAGTTATATTGCTCCCCAATCTAATCAAAATATTGTCAAACAAAGTTATTACCTGTGGTAGTTGGTTGTATAAGGTGATAGACTTCAGGACACAAAGTTTCCGAAGTTTGAGTCAATACCTTGACAACAGGTTTGAACAATACACTGGCCTGCGAAGACAAATGGCGCGCAGAAGCTTTCGACACTGGCCACTAGGTGTCTCTTTATGTCGGACAAGCTGCTGGTGCTTTTCTTTGCCTTCCCGGTATCAAGGGTGCGACACAAGATCCGAAATACAAAAAAATTACTGTGTCACCCCTGCAGTCACAAAGTAACCCTGTCTTATGGTATGTATATATATATATATATATATATATATATATATATATATATATATATATATATGTGTGTGTGTGTGTGTGTGTGTGTGTGTGTTTGTGTAGTATTATTTAAACGCTGAGGAAAGTTAAAAAAACTCGAAACAGCGTGACGGAAATCTAACAAACGATCAAATGGATAAGCCACTGAATTATTTTATCGGGATTTTATGGAATTGAATTATTTTTGATTTGATATAATATTTTTTTTAATCTCTTTTTAAAAAATTTCAAACCCTCTACAAAAATGTCAAAATAATACACATTTCTCTCCGAAAACTAAAAAAAAAAATGAAATAATAAAAGGATATCCTCTTTTATCTTGTGGGGACACTTGGAATCCGTAAGAATATCAGTAAAAAAGTCCAAAACTAGGGGAATTGAAATCTGCCGCGAAAACAGAATAGAACTGACAGCTGATACAAAGTTTATAAATACCCCCGCTAAGCCTATCAAAAAGCACAGAAAAGTCGCCAAATCGCTGTCCATCACCTGGGAAAGTTTATTCAATGGAGAATTTTCAACTATTTCTTTTGAAATATCTTTCGCCGTAGGTGAAATAGATTTTGGAAAAACGCATGTGCCTTTTTTTGCAAATAAAAATCAGCTTGGTTACAATGGCGTCAATACTGCACTGAATCGGTGTATTGCGAGTCCGTATTAAACCTATTTTCTCGGTAGTTTATAACTCTAAAAATTAATATATTATTCTCTTTTGGCGTAATACGATAACTAAAAATACTGAAAAAAGTTATATGGGATTTGAGTAAGAAAAATTATATCAACATTTTCAGTATCGCTTGTGAGAAAATAAGTTTGACATTTTTTTTTTGCGTTAGCTGATTTTTGCGATTCTACTTGTAACTGATATCTGAGGTTTTTGTAACATCATAAAAACATGTTTTGTCTCAACTTACATAAATAGTTTTGGCTTCAATGTAATTCCTGCTTTAAATATTAAAAAATGCTTCCTAGACATTATTTTTAAGGTTCATTCGAGAATATCTCACAAATGTCTAAACATTGTTAAGCGTATACCGTCATGAATTTAGGCCAATAGCCATAAATTTTATGGCAGTTTATCAAGGCAATGAAAAACTTTCCCTAAAAATTTTCTATTAAAATGAGTAGTGAAAACCAAAATATTGCCAACTCAGTTCTACTTTTATTTCTTCTTTTAACTGTAAGATTTTTCAATACATAATTTACGCTTATTGTTTATAATCAATAACTAGTTGGTACCCGTAAAAAAATGAGGACGGGATCGTAAATAAACGGACTAATACACAAATTATACTCAACACATCATTGCCAAATTTTGAAAATCATAATATTAAGAATAGAGAAATACACTTTTAAAAAATTGCTATTGAACCCAATAAAGAAATATAGTTACCCAACAGCGCAAAATAAACAATTTCAGTCACGTTTAATTCTATATCTCACAAATATAATTAAAAATAAAAATGGAAGAGAAGGAGCTAGACAGATTCCTTGGAATAAACAAACTAACGTGTTTATGCGGCCTCGTGCTTAGTAAGCGTCTAAAGCCAGATTTAAACATGTCACTGAGTATGCGCAGAAACAAATTAATGTGTTTATGCGGACTCATGCTTAGTGAGTTTCTAAAGCCAGATTTAAAGATGTCTCTGAGCATGCGCAGAAAGTCATTTTTAATTGTAAACTGTCGTTAATTAATGGATATTGCGGTTACAAAAACTAAATTTGACACATCTATAGATTAAAAGCTTTCGTTTGAGACCAAAATGAAGTAAATAGATGCAGTAGTTTTCTCTCACGGAATGCCTAAAGAACCGGCTTAGCAACTTAAGTATATAGATATCAAAGGTGGTAACAATTTGATGCCAATTGCGAAAAAGGAATTGAGATTAAGAATACATCACTAGGGTAACTTAAGTATCCGTATTTGATGATCACAAGATGCTTGACTCAATTGTCATTCTGACAGCATGTCGTCATACTGCAGCCCAAGCTGGAATGGTCAGTTGCAGGCATGGTGGGATTAATTACTAGAATTGGTGAAGAAACATGGAATCATTGAAAATTTAAAGAAAAAAAAATGTTTTGCCTAGTCAACATCTTGTTACACTGGCCAAGATTGAAAAGGGGAGATGTTTGATCATCTAGGTTTAAAACCAGGGTAGAGTAAGTGGCTAGATCCTTCAGATTAGAGCATCAGTGATTTTCCTGTTGTACATCAAGACAGTTTCATACATTCGCAAAAGGTTTCGCAGTTTTTCATTTGATTATCTCCTCTTTTTTTCTGTGGTTCAGAGAAACTTTAGAATGTAAATTAGAAAAGTATTATTGCAAATTGCGTGGACTAAGTATTGTGCAACAAGTGAAAAGGTAGAAATTCAGACTATCGTTTAAATATCCATAACGTCTTTAAATATGCAGACATCAGCACAAATTTTTAATTTGAGTTAATTTTAAAATACTTAAAAATGTTTTGTCAAAGTGATAGTTATATGTTTCACAAGTAGTTTTATACTGTCAACAGAAACATGCATATTTTTCTTGCCATTTTTTAAATTAACAGTTCAGTACATTTGTCTAAAATATTAATAAAAGCCCGATCTTGAACTTATGTTTTGAATTTTAAAAGCGCTTTTTAATACTACATATAGTGTAACTACCATTACTTTTTCTTAAAGATACTGATGCAAAGTAAAATATAATTATCCGTTTTTCAGCTACTTTCGAAGCACTAATTAACTGTTTTAAATATAACACCAATTGTATTAAAAAAATATTGGTACACTAAATGAGAAAAAATTATTTGTGAGTTAATTTAAATTCTTTTTTATAAAAAAGTGAGAAAATTTTCTTAAAGTGTACCCCAGTACAAAAAATATCAGAATGTGAGAAAAACGAGAAAAACCTGCTTAAACGTTTCGTATTTATATTAAAAGAAATTTATATATTTAATTAAAATCGAGATAATCCTAACCCATGTTAATTTCCCTCCAAAATTTATACTCTTGAGATTTGCTTTTCTGCATCATTTCTTGGGGAAAAAATTTATATTTATCTATGGAACCTGATATATATATAACCTCGCACATGATATCGCCAGAACAGTTGGCTAGAATACATTGAAATTTTATACACGTTCAAGATAAACATGTTTCATTAAATGACGAACAATTATGTCATTCCTAAAATAAAACTTCGAATTACGGTAAAATTTATCGAAAAAATTTCTGAAATTTTAAAAAAATTTTAAAAAAATTTCTATGAAGAACTAAGAATTTGGTTTTCAAAGTTCGTAATTATAAAGATACTAGCCGGGCTTCGCCCGTCTAGCCGGTGGATTTAGGGACCCGCTCTCTTCAGCAATCATTGTCAGATAATGAAAATACTAAAAACAACGAAAAAAGGTATTTAAATTTTGTGGATACGCATCCCACGTCCTGCAAACAGTCGCAAGACGAAGAAAAATTCTTTTCCTCCCCCCTCCTAGCGAGCCGGCGTTGGTCCGGGATATTAAGAATGTTTGTTAACCCAAATCAATTTAAACATTAAACACGGTATAAATTACATAGTAAAAAAAGGCATGGGAAATGTTATACACATGAATAAAATGAAAACCCAATATAAAAATACCCAATATACCCAATATAAAAAACCAAGTATTTATATATATAATATACTCCTCAGAATTCAGCTAGATTATGCCTTACATCATTGGAGCAAAAAAAGCTGAAAAATAAAATATTGAATATATACATTTATAACAAACCACTATAAAAAATGGGTGAAATCCTTTTCTCGCACCCTCAACCTATAAGTGATAAGAGATAGTGATAATTTAAAAATAAATAAATTTATAATATATAAACAAATAAATAAATCAAATAATATAAAGATATCTATTATAAATATAATATAAATTTCAAACTATTCTAGAAGTCAGGTAACTTTCAAGAACAGCAAAACACTCTTTCAGAGTTTTAACCTTTGTTGCCACTCTCTGCTTCTCTTTAGAGTAAAAAAAAAAAAATTAAGAATTCAGTATGAAAATAACGCTCGCGCAGGAAGTATTTATTTTGATAAATATACATTTCCCTTTTGAAAAAAAGTATTTACTGAACAAATGAACTTCTAAAATGAAAATGGCATAAAGATCGTTTGTGTACAATCGTGAATTTGAGTTTTGGTATGATTAATAACTTTACTAATTATTGACCGATTTTAATTATTTTAGGCTCTTTGTGACCGCCTGAGGGTGGGTAAGAATATTTTTTAATTTGACATTTTGCTATTTTTTAATTTGACTTTCTTTTAAATTTTTTGGACCTCTATTCTCTGTTACGGCTAATTTTTGTGAGGGAATCACAAATCATAAAACTGTGCTTAAAGTTTAGACTGATTCTTTTTAGTTAAGATATACTAATTTTTATACTTTTAAAAGTACATCATGAATTATAAAATTAAGAACAATATAAATTACAATATACTAAGAATTCTGAAGTACAAACACATTATGTAATATACCAAATTACCAAATTTCAGAAAGTAAACAATCGCAAGTTAGTGAGACCCATAGGGGTGATTTCCAGAAATGTAACAGCTTCCATTTACTGTTGCCACCCTTCAAAATTGCTGTTTTTTTATTAATTAAAAATTACTATAATTATTTTAAAGCTTCCAAACTTATCTTAGAATTATCCTAAGGCTTCAAAACATAAGTATACGAAGTTTTAACCAGATTCGTCAAGAAATGTAGAATTGTATACGATACATACATACGTACATACATAGAGACACTTTGCTTTATTTATATAGATATTATACAACTTAATTTTTTTAATTAAAAAATATATATATTTATTAATATACGGACGCAAGTTCGCGTGCAATTACATAACATAAAAAAACAATGGTTGAAATTTTAAAAGATTTAAAAAAATATCTTCAGAAAAATTTAAGAGCCATATTTATAAAGAAGAAAGTGGGTTTAACGCGCAGTAAAATTTTCATATTCCTGAATAAAAAGATTTTCATAACTACTGATGATTTAAAATAGGGCTATCTTTGTCGAGTCTCTTAACTTTTAAAAGGTACCTGGTCTCTTAACATATTTTATGAAGAAACCCTTCCAGGTTTGAGTCAAGCTTAGTGTCTATCATCACCTGTTTATCATTTCACTTTAAAAAATAGCATCACTCATTGGAACTTTTTACAATGTATAAATACGTATCAGGTAAATTTCTTGCTAGTCATTTCGCTTGCCGGAAATTTGTGCCATCATTTAGTATATTTGTGTCACAGACAAAGAAGCCTATGTTATTCAACAATAGTATCTAAATTAATGTCTTTTATCAAGAAACATTGGCTGAAACTTTAAAATCATTCATGGATAATAATGTTTCTTCCTTCAGGCGCTGAAATTCAGATCGTCGCGAATATTTCTTTCAATCTAAGAATACTACAGCTGATTTTCATAAAACTATAACTTGCTAAACTTTCATACTAAATGAATCATTATGGAACCCCTAATTATGATAACTTAAAAATGCTACTTAAGGCATAATCAATATGAAAATAAAAGACCAGAAAAATGCGAGAAAAAAATTGCAAACAGCTGTAAGCCAACTAACAAAAAGAAATGGGAAAAAAAATCTATACAGAGGAGACAGAATATGTATAGTTTTAAAAATTTCAGAATTAGCAGAATTTCTTTGAATTTTGCACCCTAAATTGAAACATCTCTTTTTTCCACATTTAAGTCTTCTTTATAAATACTTCTTTATGGTAAAATTGTATAACAGTGATCAGAATTGTGTAGAAAGTAGGAAATCTAAATTAGAACTTTAGTCTCGGGACATACGAAAATTTCGTCATAAATACATATATTCTAACTTAACAATAATGTTAATTGGTAGATTTTGCAAACATACAACCCGAGGATGCCGTTTTTACCATGTTGAATTTTTGTATGCCCCGAGACTAAAAGCCCTATTCCCGAGAAAGCCGAGATAGTTGTTTTGGGGAGAGGAGCAAAAGAGAAGAGTCATCGTCATTTGAATGAAATCCAACATAAAATAGGGTAATTTCGTTTCCAGGGTCTCCCTAGAGCGTTTGAGGAAGATCACGGAGTGGCCTTATGCTCAAATATATAAAAAAAATTTAGAAAATCCGAGTTCTATTCCAGGCAAAAGGATCACCGTTATTTTTAAAATGAAATCGCGTGAAAAATGCAATTTCAAAACATGGACATTCATAGCGAGATCAGTGGTAGGGTAATATCTAAAAACTTGTTTTGAAACATAGATAAATCGTTTCTTATGGTGATGAAGAGAGTTTTTTAGTCAAATATAAATCATTTCAACATGATTAATGGTAAAAATTGCATGGTAAAAATTGCTATTTCGAACGTTAAAAGGACCATGTTGTTTTCCGCTGCCATAAAATAAGACAGCCGTGAAACGAGTTTTACAGGAAAATTAGGAGGTAAAAGTCTAGTTTTCAAAATGGTGTTAGCGAACTCTGTCTGAATCTTGTTTTAACGTAAAGTAAACAGAACAATATCTCACGTGACTGTTCTTTTTAATAGCTACTTAATTTCTCTTTTTACTACTATAAAAAGGAAACTACCTAATATTTTGATTAAGAGGAGCAAATTCGCGAAATTTGATAATGGAGATTAAATTTTAATGATTGAGAATATCATGCTGGTGGTTAAAATGTTTGGCAACTATGAGTACATTGAACATTTGAAGTTACACATGGCTGAGTTTAGGGTTTGATTCTTCAGCACTGAATCTCCTATGGAGTTTATGCGTTTCCATAATGTCTAGTTTTCCTGGAATATCATGAAAATACAGTGCATTTCACAGCATCTTTGTACCAAGTTTCTTCTTTGGGAACATTAAAAATTTTTCAATAAAATTTTATACAAGCACATGCATGGGACAAAGAAAATTTGGTAAACGGTCATATCATGTCTCTTTAATAACACTCTAAATATCATGCTTCTTTGATAACAGTCTAACACTTTTTGATAATTTTTATTCATCGAATCTCTCTCAAATGCAGAAATAACTTCTCTAGCTTTCTGAGGTACAGTCGGAAATCACAACCAATCCCCTAATCTATTCAAAATATCTACTGTTTATAGATAGTAAAATATTTACGCTTAGGTCAGAAATTGTAATTGGTCTTTTTTGAAACTTCTCTAGCTTTCTCAGGGCATTCGGAAAACACAACCAAGCCCCCAATCTTTTCAAAATAACTGCTATAAAATCCTTATTCTTATGTATAAAATTGTAATTGGTCTCCGAGAAAAATTATTCTTAATTATTTTTAATTTTTGTGTAATACGACAATAGCATCGCTACAAATTTAATATTAAAGCTTAACAAGTAACAGGAGCCTACTTATGTAGGCTCCTGTTACTTGTTGCGTGAAGCAATTGAGCTTTTTGCATATAAAAGGGGAATTCAGTTCGTTCCGTCTTTAAAACTTTTCAATAATTTTTTAAAGCAAGGCAGTGAGTGTATGTATTTTACACTTGTATGTATGTATTTTAGTGTATGTATTTTAGCGCTTTGTTTATGCAAGGCAGTGTATGTATGCCTGAAACCCCAAAACGGAACTTTTTCACTCCAAAAATCATACCTGACTAAAAATGGTTAAATATAATTCAATAAAATGTTCGTTTATCTTCTAATAATATACTTTATGATCATCTTGTACTTAGGTGGACTTGAATTTTTCCGTTTTGTTTTGTTTTGTTTCAAACACATTTCAGGTATTAAAGTTGTGAAGTCTTTTTCTGTGGTAAGAAATGCTATGGAGCTATGAAATTAGTCATACATGCAATCATCTGGTTTTAAAATATATGGGTATTATTTTAAAATATAATAATCTTAAAATTGTGATCGTTTTACAGGTAGAATAAATGTGAATTTATTTTAAAAAAAAATCGTAACATAAAACCAAAATCACATTAACTTATTACAGAACTACAAAGATATTACATGGTTACTGTAGAAATTTAAAGTTATCTTAGTCCAGTACATTTCGTTTTAACATAGCGTTCGAAAATAATTGTAAATAACTTGTAAGGATTTGTAGATTTACTTTTGGAGCCTGATATACGAAATTTAAGTGAGGATTGTTCTCTAGGTTTATTTTATTTAATTATAAATTAAATGCTTTGGGTTGAAACAAAGGACGAAATTGTTGAAATATATTGATAATTACAATTAGCTGATTTAATAAATTTTATTTCATTATGAATATTTATTGAAAAGTTGTTGTTAAAAAATTTTTAGTTAGATTATATAATGGTGTTGCAAAATAAATAGCTCAATGTCATTTAATATAAAAAGACGTTTCTCATACATGAAAAGTTTATTAAGATCAAAATTATACGTAACATTGGAAACAAGACATAAATATTAATAATATCACAAAATTATGATAAAATCAATACATTTCTTACTTCCTTTGAAAAAAATTGTTAGCTTGAAAAAAATATGCGTTTTTTTATCTGTATGGGATGAAGAAGTATGTGCTATTGTAAGGAAATTACATCTACTTGTGACTTACCATCAAATATAGGAATCTTTAACTGGGAAATTTAAACATTATGTCTCCTTGAAGTATAATTTGTGATGTCTTAAAATATCGTATGAATTACATATACGGTTTCAAAATGAAAGTTCATACAGATCCATTTCACAGATTTACATTTATCTTGTATGAATAAAAATTAAATGCTTTGGGTTGTTAAAAGGAAATATATGTTGTAAGCTGATTTAATAAGTGAAACTCGTTGAGTTAATAAAATTTACTTCGCCATGCATTTTTATTTAATAACAGTTGTTCAGATATAAATTTTTAATCCAGAATATCTCGTGAAGTTGAAGAAGTTCGATGTCATATGATTGAAAAAGTATTTCCTGCGCTTTAAATGTTCAATTAGATCAAACTTGCATTTTGTGTAAATAAAAAGAGCAAAAATTATTTACATCAAGAAATAATGGCCGCTTTTATAGACTTGGCCCTTTGTTTTAAAGAAAAAAAGTTAAACAGGAATTTTAGAATGAAAGGTTTATTTGTTTCCATAAGATACGCATGTATACAATATAACTATTTTGATAATCAAGAAATTTTTGCAAATAGTCTCTTAGAAATAATAAATAGTCTCTTAGTAATAGAAATGGAGCTGACAGGACTAATAAGTTTTTTTTTCAAGCAGAAGCATTTGTCGTGTTGACATTCGATTATAATTCACCACAGTTTGCTGGCCATTTTATTATGGGGGCACGATATAGGCGGACCAGCATTACCCCTTATGAAGAGACGACACAAACGGAGGTATTTTAGTGGCGACGCCGGGATTTGATCCCAGCATCCTCAGCACCGAAAGCAAGCGCGCTGTACCACAGGGCCACCACAAGCCTGGACTAATAAATAGACAAGTGAAAATTGCACGTGCATTATTAAAGCTTTTGTACTGATACAATTTACAATATTGGTTGTAAACGATTTCTTTTGTGAAAGCTACCTAATGTTCTGTAGTACGAAAGTTGGTTAGCTTTTTCTCCAATAATTACTCTCTTATCTCTCTCTCTCTCTATCTATCTATCTATATATATATATATATATATATATATATATATATATATATATATATATAACAGTTTCGTAACTGACTGATTGACAGACAGACAACGCAGAGACCAAACCGGTAGACCTAAAGGGCTGAAATTTTTCATGGCGATTCTTCTTATAGTGTAGGGGTGCACTAAGAAATATTTTAAAAAATTCTTCTTAAATTTCTGAGAATTAAATTTTTAAGCAGTAACTTTTTTTAAGTTCGCATTTGAAATAATAATCTTAGGGTTATAAAAGTTATATCAAGGGAAACATCATAAAAATTCTTTTAAAATGAACCATTTTCGAATCCTTGCCCCCATTTTCTGATTGTTGGTGAATTTTTAAAGATTAATTTTTAGAAATCAATTTATTAAATGCAGATCACGTGGTTTCTTTTCTTTTTGTGATACTTTAAATTAATTTTTCGTCACGTGCATAACAACGAAATAAATTGACAAAAAATATTATGATACTGTAAAAGATAAAATTTAACCACTTGACTAATTGAGATGGAAATTTTTAAAGAATTTAATTCAAATTAGTGCGTTTTATGGATATCAAACTTACAAATTAATTGCATGCATTGTCCGTTGTATTTAATTTGAATATTTTCTACTACATTATTTTGTCTATAAAATATCCGTTACGATTTATATATATATATATATATATATATATATTTGGCATTAATGGCATAAATTGACCTTTGTATATATTATCAATAGTTTTTGGGCATTAATTGCATACATTGACCGTTGTATATTTAATTTGAATGTACTCCGTGGCGAAGCACGAGTATTCAGCTAATATATGTATATATGACACAAATATTCCATACATCTGACAAAAATATTCGGGAAATAGAAATACATCTGTGCATAGGAATATACGGTTAGAGCGTCAGCTTTTAAGCCAAAATATTATGCCTCCCACCAAGAAAATGGTCCACTTTATCAATCATGACAGCCTTTACTCCGTATCAAAACTGAGTGTTTGGCGTATGGGAGTCGAGCCGCGCCAGTGAAAAATAACCGTGGGGAGAGGGCAAACCTTACTCGGTGAAGTTCTCCCGATTTCTATCTGCTTCACTCCCCCGGGGCGCTACCGGCCATTACACTGTCAGAAGCAATCAGGGGAAAAAGCCTCCCCGAGAGATGCCCGGAGACACTGTCCAAAAGCGATTTACCTGGACGCCAGGGTGAAAATCCCTATCGGGTAAGCATTTCCGAGGAGAACTCGCCAAATTTTGCTCTTCAGCGCCCTTTTGGCAGGACTAGGATTTTTGGACAGTTACTTTTTACGTTTTCCGTGTCGTTCTTTATCCCAATGTAACTTTGCATACGGGATTCCACCAAAGAAGTCTATCATGGAGGGGGATAAAGCTTCGTCTATTCCTAACTAGCTTAATACCCGTGCTTCGCTACGGAGTACATTCAAATTAAATACAAAGGTCAATGTATGTAATTAATGCCAATATATATATATATATATATATATATATATATATATATATATATATATGTATGTATGTATATGTATATAATAAATACAACGGTCAATGTATGCAATTAATGCCAAAAAATATATATATTTATAAAAACATCGTAACGGATATTTTTATAGACAAAATAATGTAGAAGAAAATATTCAAATTAAATCTAATAGAACATACTAAAGAATATAGTGCAGTTAATATAGTACAGTTTGAGGAACATTCCTTTTAATATTTTTTTGATAATATCCAATCATCTGCCGCATTAGAAAGAAAAAAAAAATTGTAAATTTATTTCGTTGTTATGCATGTGACGCAAAATTAGTTTAAAGTATCACAAAAAGAAAAGAAACTACGTGATCAGCATTTAATAAATTAAATTCTAAAAATTAATCTTTAAAAATTCATCAAAAATCAGAAAAGGGAGATAAAAATTCGAAAAAGATTTCATTTTAAAGGAATTTTTATGATCTTTCTCATGATATAAGTTTTATAACCTACAAATTATTCTTTTAAATGCAAACTTTAAAGAATGTTACAAAAACAGCTTAAAAATTAAATTTTAAAAAAATCTAAGAAGAATTTTTCAAAAATCTTTCTTAGTATACTGCTCCTACATTATAAGAAGAATCGCCATGCGAAATTTCAACCCTTTAGATCCAGCGGTTTGGTCTGTGCGTTATCTGTCAGTCAACCAGTCAGTCAGTCAGTCACGGAACTTTTTTATTTATATAGATTAGGAAATTTGGTACGCTCTTTGTCAAACAATTCTCTACACCCCATGGAACAATAACATCAGTTCATGTTATAAACAGTTTTTCTCTTTCGACACTACACAAAGTTTCTAAAGATAAGTCGGAACTCAGATTTTAAGGCTCGGATTTTTGAACATTTAATTTTTACATTCTCAGTGTCGTTCGGTATTCCAATGTATCTTTGCATAAGGAACGGATCATCCTTATGCTGCGTTCGTCGAGATATGTAATCAGTTTATCCCCCTTTTTTTACTGAAGATAAGACGAGGCATTGGCTACTTTTGTGCAAGACAACTCTTTCGTCTCTTTTTCTTGTGCTGCGTAGAATTCAGAATAAATGGAACAGAAATTTACAGGTAGCAATATAAACGGCACGTTCTTATTCCAATTTTTGCATTTGCTTAAAACGATATTCAAATTCTTGAACTGTTGTTACTCATCGTATAATTTATATTTTATGTTAGACAAACAACAGCTTTTTCATTTAATAATCTAACTCTAACTCATGGCACAACAGTCCGAGTTGCTTTTCAGCACTGTGGACCAAGGCCTGCGGTGCCTATCTCTGCTTTCATGACCGTGGACTTGGGGTGCCACACAGCATATATCTCGGTCAGGTGGTCAACCTGACGCAGGAGCCCCGGAGTTAGTTTCCAAGCTTGGTCCTCATTTTATCAACCCACTCAAGGGATGAAAGGCATGAGTCGATCTTGCCCAGTCACAGGGTCGAACCTTGGACCTGAGGGAATTTAATAATCACCTCTCTAAAAATATCAAGCATTTCGACATAGGGTGCAATTCTTAATTAGCTAAACAGTACTTAACATAGAATGTTGAAGTTTACTAATGCATATTATTTTTTAACATTGTATGTTTTTTGTCTTTTTGATATGCATGATGTTAATTTAAATATTCCCGTCTGTCTAACAACTTATGAATTTAAAAAAAACCATTACCGAACGACAGAAATATTTGCAAAAGATGCTTCTACTACTAACGGTTTGAATATCGTAGCATGATTATTCTCCCCTGCATAATTACTAAGTTTTGCTGGCTATCAGCTTTTTCGTATCTGGCGAAAATTATCCATGAAAACTAGCTTTAGAACAGACTAGATGTGCAAATAAGCATTCCCCTTTGATCGGCAGCTTTTTTTTCTAAAAATATAATCAATGATTAGCGTTACATTGGGCTTAATATCCAATGCTAAGTAAGCGAAAGGAATGTGTTGTGTTGTTTTTGTGGAACATCCCCAAAAACTAGCAGGGCTCTATCAGGTCCATAACATTGTACATCCTAATTCAAAATGATTACGGATACCTCTGCTTTCGCATATCAGTCCATGTCTAACTTAAGCCCAGCGCTGCATAGCAATACCTGCAAACTTAGCCGAGGGTCTATTTCCCCTGTTCGGTCAATGAATAGTATAGGCCTGGTTGCTGGATGGACAGTACAGATCTGCCGACCAATTTGGGCTACACGGGGCCCCCACTGTACATCCTAAGGAAATCCAGAACCATCAATGGATTGGCAGCTAGATCTCGCATGGAGAGCAGGTAAGCAAGAATATGTTCCGGGGTAGCCCACTCAGTAGAACACTTGGAGCAGACTTAGAACCCTCAGAATACGTCAAAGATCTAAAATGCCCGCTGAAAAAGCGCGTAAGAATGGTTTGATCTTGCCTGTTATAACTAAGTGCCAGAGAGCCACTCGTACTATTACTCTGATACCAGTGATGCACCAGTGGAACGAGCCAAGTGGTTTTACTTTTGCATTTAGTTCTGGAAAACATTTAGCTCTAGGAAAAAAAGCTCTGGAAAAAAAGCTCTGGGAATGTAAAGAAGGTAAAAGAATTTCCTTCAATAGATACTTCAAAGACTTAGTCGAATGTAGTGCTTATTTAAATCAAACGGTATGTTGTCTAAAAATATTTTTTTTCTCATTTCAACTTCGATTTTTGTACAAAGGAAACAATAAATAATCCTCATGTCTATATATAACACAAGCATGTTAAATTAGGCTGACTGCAAGACCATGTGAGACCATTTTAGATGTGGGGTGAAAAAGATATGAATGGTCATATTGGGGGACTTGTGTATCTCTCAATGTGTATAAATTGCCTGAATTAATGTGATAAAATTTAGTTGGCTGTTAGCCTAAACAGACAATATAAGATGCAGTTATAAATCATATTCTATTATTTACTCTCAAGTATTAGGTATTTCTTGTTTTTATTGTTCAACGCGTATTTAAAGCCCACAAAAATGCACCAATATGTTTCTGATAATTTTCCTTTTTCCGCATTAAAGTCATTATTTGACTCTTTGCATCACACAGGAAATCAAAAAGAAAATCTACGAAGAAGGAAGTGTTCCCTATCCAAAGAAAAGAGACTGATATTTTCAAAATATTTCCTGCGCTTCGAAGTGAGATTTTTCCCTACTTCCGTCAAAAATATTTCTTCAAAGACGGGCTATCAAAGGCGATACTTTATTTTAACCAATGCATCAAATTCTCTTTTCAGGGAAAGAGCGTAGAAATGTGAGAGTGCATTATAAAAGAATAGCAGTTGGACTAAAAAAAAGTGATGAAATAGCAAAGGTTTAACATTTGATAAAATATTTAATGAACCAGTAAAGTATTCATAATCTACAAAATAAGGTAAATATGAACCACTAAATGTTAAAAGACTGGATTTTGATATGTTTTAAAATAAAAGTACTAACCAAGAAGTTTTACTCGGGTTTTTCCAGACTCCAAGCAAAAATAATTTTTTCTCCTATTTTCTCCCTATGTTTGAAAGAAAAGTTCGGTCTCTACGGATAATGCAAAATAATTCCCTTAATTATATAATTGTTGTTCTCTTGTATGTTACTATACTAGGGAGTGTTGAACACATATGAAGACAATGCCAACTGTTGATGTGTGATCATGGGTATTTAAATTTTTCATAAGATTGGGATACACACACACACACACATATGTAACAAAAGAACGGGTTTCATCTAGCTACTGCAGTATCATGTCTTTTTAGGTCAAGTTATGTGGCCACTAGAGCCTACTTACTGACAAATAAAATGCGTCTATGGAATACGTCTATGTTTCTCTCCTAAATTTTCTAAGTGCTTCCCTGGATCAACACTTGTGCCGACTGCATCTCCAATAAGTTTCACGCAACTAGTCACCCATTGTGATTTTTATCATCTATATATACAACAGTTCCGTAACTAACTGACTCACTGACTGACATACAACGCACAGACCAAACTGCTGGATCTAAAGGGCTGAAATTTTGCATGGCAATTCTTCTTATAGTGGAGGGGTGCACTAAGAAAGATTTTTGAAAAATTCTTCTTAGATGTTTTTAAATTAAATTTTTAAGCTGTTTTAGTAACTTTTTTCAAGTTTGCATTTAAAATAATAATTTGAGGGTTATAAAATTTATATCACGAGAAAGATCCTAAAAATTCCTTTAAAATAAAATCTTTTTCGAATCTTTACCTCCATTTTCTGATTTTTGGTGAATTTTTAAAGATTAATTTTTAGAATTGAATTTATTAAATGCTGATCACGTGATTTCTATTCCTGGTACTTTAAATAAATTTATCGTCGCGTTCATAACAATGAAATAGACAAAAAAAAATTTTCCCTTGCTAACGCGGCAGACAATTGGACATTATCCAAAAAAATATTAAAATACAGTAAAAGATATGTTCCTCAAACTGTACTATAGTAAATGTACTATATTGTTTAGTATGTCCTATTAGATTTAATTTGAATATTTTCTTCATTTTTTTGTCAATAAAAATGTCTCTTACAATTTTTTATAAACATATTTTTTTGTTTTTTTTACATCAATTGTGTACATTGATTATCGTATGTATTATACACACACACACACACACACACACACACACATACACACACACATATATATATATATATATATATATATATATATATATATATATATATATATATATATATATATATATATATATATATATATATATATATATAGCATTAATTGCATACATTGACCGTTGAATTTAATTTGAATGTACTCCGTAGCGAAGTGCGGGTTTTCAGTTAGTTACATATAAAAGGGCCTTAGTAAATTTATTATATACATAAGCATATGGTATTTACAGTCTTTACATATTATGAATATGATGGGATCTTTTCCCAAGACCGACCATCATGGCGAAACGAAGCTTCTTACACACATCCTGCCTTTGAATCGACACGCGCACGGATTCTCCACTTACATTAACGCAGTGATATTTGTTGGTTCAATTTTTTTTTAAATAGTGAACAAAATGTAGAAATGACTGTAAGAATTATTTCTCGATAAATTATTCACTTAACCCCTTTATTCTTTCCTCTAACTTGGTTAAGCAATGTTATTTTATTTATAGACAATTTTTGTGATATCAAACGCGTTCAATAAATCACGTGATTGAGCTAAAGTTGTGAGTTCGTACGCTTTAGTGGAAGTGTCTTACGCAGATGCGCTCTCAGGAGCAACAAAATACAAAGTATACATGTCAGTAACACGCCATTTACATCCCTCTTCCCTTGAGGCTGCGGGGGTCATTAAGCTGTCAGAAGCAATCTCTTAAGAAAGAGAGTACAGCCCTAAGTTGTAGAGCCAAAGAGTGGGGAATGATTTGCTTCGATACAGGAAATTTTCGCTGGTCAGTTAGATTATAAAATGCTTTTACATTTGATTATTTTTTTTATAAATTTACTAGCTTATAAATGTACCCGCACTTCGCTACGGAGTACATTCAAATTAAATACAACGGTCAATGTAAGCAATTAATGCCAAATATATATATATATATATATATATATATATATATATATATATATATATAATAAATACGACGATCAATGTATATAATTGATGTAAAAAACAAAAAAATATATTTATAAAAAAATCGTAAGAGATATTTTTATAGACAAAATAATGTCGAAGAAAATATTCAAATTAAATCTAATAGGACATGCTAAAGAATATAGTACAGTTAATATAGTACAGTTTGAAGAACATTTCTTTTACTGTAAGTTAATATTTTTTTGGATAATGTCCAATCGTCTGCCGCATTAGCAAGGGAAAAAATATTTTTTTGTCTATTTCATTGCTATGGACATGACGATAAATTTTTTTAAAGTACCAGAAAATAAATCATGTGATCAGCATTTAATACATTAAATTCTAAAATTGAATCTTTAAAAATTCACCAAAACTCAGAAAATGGAGGTAAAGATTCGAAAAATATTTCATTTTAAAGAAATTTGTATGATCTTTCTCGTGATATAAATTTCATAACCCTCAAATTCTTATTTTAAATGCAAAATTAAAAAATAAAAGTTACTAAAACAGCTTAAAAATTTAAGTTTAAAAATCTAAGAAGAATTTTTCAAAAATCTTTCTTAGTGCACCCCTACACTATAAGAAGAATTGCCATGCAAAATTTCATTCCTTTAGGTCGAGCTGTTTTGGTCTGTGCGTTGTATGTCAGTCAGTCAATCAGTCAGTCAGTTACGGAACTGTTTTATATAGATTTACTTGTGCAGTACGTGTCTTTTTAGTGAAGTTTAAGAACTTTGCATTTAATCCGTCATTTAAAATACGGCATAAAATAGAATTTTCGCAAAGAATTTTTTAACAATGATTTTTAGACATTTTCCGATATGTATAGTTCTTTCACCAAACTAGAAAATATGCATCACACAATATTGGTACGAATTTTGTAAATATCACATTTTGTTCCGTTAAAATAACTTCTATGGAAGAGCTCATATAGCTATGTATTTAACATGGGAGTCTGTGGTTCTGTTTTCTTGGGTTCGTTAGGACTGAATAAAAATCTCTTCAGAAATTTCACACAAAATAAATTTATTATTTTGAAAATTCCTCATGAGTATACACAAATTCAAACATAAAAGACGCAACAACTGTCTTCTATACAGCATAAAATTCTAAAAACACAAGTCAGAATACCAAAATTTTCAATACAATACACGCCAGTTAACGCAGTTATAACACATTCAATTCTCACTAGGAAATTGAACAGAGTTCCAATGTCAATGTCAGGTATATTTATAGATTTGCAAAGTGCCCTCTATAGGTCAGTCACAGCTAGATGTTTCTAGAAGCTTCCAGAAAGGTTTAGTCGGCAAGTGGGCGAAATATGGTCAAATCTGGCTACCAAAATAAATCACAAAATTCATCGCCAATTTGGCGATAACTCTCATGTTTTGCAAGCTACCCATAGACTCTCATGTATATATTGCTATAGGAGCTCTTCCACAGAAGCTATTTTAATGAAACAAAATGCGATATTTACAAAATTCGTAACAATATATTCCCTTCTCTTTATGTGAAGTGAATGCACAAAAAATGAACGCACTTGTGGGAAACAAATGACCTTTTTTAAAATTTTTTGCTGCTTCACACAGGTATTGTGGCTAACATTATAGTTTCTTTTATATTCTCTGTCTTCGTTTACCCTTTAATTATAATTTTAAGGGTTAATTTTTTCCATAAATACTCATGGGAAATAAACATTTGCAGTTCTGAAAAAGGTTTAGAAATTTCCTGCACCACCCTCTGACTCTACCGCTAACTGAAGATTTGGTCAAGTGCTCTGAGGTAGAAATGGCAGATTCCATACAGAAAACCAGCGAAAAAAGTTACGTAGCATTCCGCAACATATCCCCCTTAATAGTGGGCACAGTTATTCTTGGCTACTAGCCAAACTGCTCTATGATGGGTGGAAGAAATCCTCACTTTGTCTATACTTTCTATACTTTATGTGTAATAAATATCAGCAGCAATAATTAAATGGCAATAAACATTTTCTAAAGAGCACTTTACTTTACTGCTTTATATATTATTAAATAGCTTCACTCCATTTATACTTCAATATCTCAATTTGCCACAACTAGTGAATCCTTGGGTACTGACATTCCGTAGGTGAACAATAAACTTTATTAAGGGTACAAAGGACCTTCAACTTCGAATATTTTAATTTTCAGTTTTTAACTCTATATACAGAATGAGAATAATTAATATTCTTTTTTAGTACATTGAAGATCCATAGAATTGAAAATAAGGATTTTTTGGCTGGATAATGCCTGTTTTAAAAAATAAAATTCAAAAGTTCAATCACTTTTCATAATGATCCATGCGCATTCCATTTCATTTAAAAAAATATTAAGGGGGTCCGGGACACATTTTAAATTTTTTTTTATTTATTGAGTTAAAATTTTGAATTTTTTTGTGATGGTTAACCATATAATTTGTAAACAAAATCACATCATAAAATTTCTCAAAAAGTGTTTAAAAAATTTTTAAATTTAAAATTTTTAATAAAAGTGAGGTAATTTAAAATCGTTATAACTCGAAATATTGTTTGTCGAATTTCAAAATTTTTCCATTTAATTAAACAGAAATATATGATTTTTAATTTTGATTCACCATTTTTTTAAATATTAATTTTTAAAAAAATTTAAAATATTTAGATGAAAATTTACAAAAAATTACAAAACTTATTTTCAAAAAAGTCATATTTTCAAAAGTAAATATTTTTTTCAAATTTGCTGAATCAAACTTAAAGTAAAATTGTTAAAATAGACATGCTATAAGTTTTAACCATTTATCTTTAACGGTTCTTGACTTATAACAATTTAAAGCGAGAAATGGGGAAAAAACCCATCATGCAGAAAAACGCACTTAAAGGTTTAAACAACGATTGGCTACTATTAGAAAGTTGAAAAAAAAATAATAATAATTTCTCCTGTTCTAATTAAGATAGAAACATTATTTAAATGTCATTTTAAGCGTAAAAAAACACAAAATTTTTTAATGCAATAAAAATTTTTTCGAAAATTCGTACAATTTTGTGTCCTGGACCCCTTAAATTGTTCAGTAAAAGTTTACCATATATGTATGTATAAGCATAATTGTGCATTGAATAATTTTTGTATAAATCTAAAGCTATAATTATATTTTTTTTAATCTGCCAGTTATTTTTTTTGTTTTTGAAAGTTTTTATTTTATTTCATAGCCTATAAATTTTAAAAATATTATTTGAAAGAATCTTGCACAGTTTTGTTACAAATGCTTCAATTTATAATCCTGAAAAATATGGACGAAATCAGAAAAAAAAATGAATGTGCATGGAGCATTTTGAAAAATTCTAGGCTTTTTGAAGAATGTTTTGAAAAACAGGTCTTTTTCTTCCACGAAAAACTTATTCGGGAATTTTAAATATTTCCAATGGGTCAAAAAAGAATATTATTTATTGACATTTTCTATGTAGCGTAAAATATTGAAAATTAAAAGAAAAAAAGAGCTTGAAGGTCCTTTGTCACTGAAAGAAATTCCTTCAATTTCAGTGCTCTATGCTCTACTAGCATAAAAAATGAGCTCTTATTATCCTTCTCCTTTATTTAAAATTGGCAGAATTTCCGAAGCATAAGAATTAAGAAGAAAACACGTAAAGTTTGTCTAGAGCAGTGGTTCGTAACCTTTTTAATAGTCAACACCCCCTTGAATCTGAAAATAAGCTCTAGCCCGCCCTTGAAAAATGTCTTTCTATTTTTTACTCAGGAAAAGACATTTAATGCAAGATTATTCATTGCATAAAAAATAATACATATAAAATACATACTGTATTATCTATATATACACTGCTGGCCACCCAAATTGCAACACCAAGAAAGACAAGAGATATCACAACAAAATTTATTTTGTAGATAACATGTTGACCAAGTATCAAATGATTAAATTTATAGACTTCTGTGAAGTGTGGTTCCTGCCAAAATCAGTAGCCAGAGTAGCCGCCAATGTTGGAGATCACCGCTGCCACACGCCTCGGCATTCATTCAAAGAGACTTTGGATGAGTTCTTGGGGTACAGCAGACCAAGCAGCTTCCACACGTTGCCAAAGTTGATCTGCTGTGGCAGCTGGGGATGGAATCTGGGTTAATCGTAGAGCAACCATGGACCACATGTTTTCTATCGGCGAAAGATCCGGAGAGCGAGGCGACCAGGGAAGCAAATCAATCTGGCGATTGACGAAGAACCGTTGGACAATGCGTGCCACGTGTAGTCGCGCATTATCCTGTTGAAATATGGCTGTGGGCAAGCCCTGAAGGTAAGGAAGGACAACTGGATCCAACACCTCGGAGATGTAGCGCTGGCTGTTTAAAGTACCGGCAATGCGTACTAGAGGTGTGCGAGAGTGATATCCAATACCGCCCCATACCATAATACCCGGTGCAGGACCAGTGTGGCGGTGCATAACGCAGCTGTTCAGCATCCTCTCTTCACGGTGTCTCCAGACTCGAATGCGACCATCGTGGTGTTGCAGACAGAAGCGTGACTCGTCAGTAAAGACAAT